>JAAAYG020003274.1:0-30150 GCA_009936455.2 Tomocerus minor
TACAACAAATTCTGCAGCAGGCCTCAACGTCGCTGCTCCGCCAAGAAACGTTTCAGCCATTCCCTCCTCGCGCTACTACTGCTCTGCGCTCAACGTTTTTCACTCACCAAACTAAAATGCAGCAGCCTTATTATTTTTTGATTATATCCCTTCTCAGAGAGGAGGGACATGAATTGAGGTTCCTTATTTGATTGATATGCTATGAATGATATGATTGGATTCATTTATGATAATTTATGAATATTTACGCTTCACTTGCCCCCGTGAGAAGGGATATAATCAAAAATCATAATAATAAAGTGAATACGTATAATAAGGCTGCTGCATTTTAGTGTTTGGTATTGGTGAGTGAAAAACGTTGAGCGCAGAGCAGTAGCGCGAGGAGGGAATGGCTGAAACGTTGAGGTTAATAAATAGCACTGGGCATTTGAAATCAAAAACGTCCCTTATAAACATTCGTGGATTTTGTTTGGAAAGTGCCTACTGAGCCCTCCTTATGCCAGGACGGGGGCAAGAAACCAGGGAAACCCAAAACAAAAAGAAAAAACCCAGCAGTTGATGCTCCTTGACTGTATCTATGGTTTATCCTGTTTTTCGCACAAAACGCAATAGAAGGAAAGTTTTACTTACATACTAGCACAGAAATATTTTGCATCGTATTACTTTTTTAAGTATATTTATTTTCTTTATAATACAACATTGTCTTCAATTTAGTATCACAATTTTTAATTCAGATATAAGAACTCATGGGGTGTACGACCTAATATTATCATCAAGGGGAACAAAATCAGGGTATTCGCTTTAGAGCTGAACAAAAAGTACGTAATCGATATTGAAACGTTTGCAATAAGTGTATTTTGATTTGGTTTTCCAAAGAAAACAATTGACCACGGTTAGCAACTGGAACTGTGGGACACCCAGAAGCGTTTGGTTGAAATGCTCGTTGATATATAACTTGAATTGGTAGATGCGGTTAGAATTTAATTTTGCCCTCGAATTAGATTAAAAATTTTCCAAAACGATGGATTTGTATTCGAGTCTATTTCCATCAAAGCATCTTTTTGACAATTCAGAATTTCGTCATGAACCACAGGCACCTTTACAATAGAATTGCATTTGCCAGTGGTAATCAGCCTTGAAACATCTGAAAACATAAGTCTATGTGTTATATAAAATTGATAATTAAAATACTCATCACTTTCACTAAATAATACTAAATATGCATTATTGACATCGAAGGGGGAAAATATCATTTATGGCTGAGGAACTTACTAATATCTGGTTTCAGTTTTGATGCGACGTCCTTGCCAATCTTGGTACAACATTCCTTTCCAGGTATATCTCCATGAGAAGTTGCCTCCGGGCGAGGAATAAGATTACGATTATAAGAAACTTGACAAACATTAACAATAGGATTTTGCAGCTTCTGTGGGGACTTCAGCAATGCTTCCAGGCATCTCTGCTCCGAATTGGATTCTGGCTGTCCCGACTGTAGCTGTTCCGATTGTCCCTGCTGTTGATTACCCAGCCGTTTGCCACCGCAGAAGAAATTGGAGTTATCTCCACATACTTTTATTTTAACTGCTGTGTGACAGTTTGGGCATGTCAACCAGCATTCGTTTCGCCAACCCGAGTCGTTGGATGGTGTTGACGTTGGGTTACTGCAGGGTGAACTTTCGGATAATCCAGGCGTTGCCCCAAATGACGAATTGGGATAACCAGAGGAAATACTTGTATTGTTAGGTGATTCTTGATACAGCCATATGGATGTTCCATCCGAACCTGGCTTAGATTTAGTGGGGTTTGTGCTGGGAAAACTTTGTGACTGTTCCGATGTTCCCGCAGATGAAGGATTAGGATAATACGATGAAGTTGCTGGATTTCTGCTACTGGAAGTAGTCTCTGAAGTATTCTTGATTTGAGAATTAGTGTTACCTTTCGATGAATCAGCTGGATTTGTATATGAGTTGATCCCTGTTGGTGCACTTGAGCTAATCGGCCTATAATTGCTATTTGTTTGTCGAGACAATTGCGGTAAACTATAATATCCAAATGTTTGACCGATTGTTTCAGATTCATCACTAAGATATGACCCTCTACGTACGCCATTACCAAGGACCGAATCTGGTTCAGGCGAATATCCAATTGTGAAACCAGAAATTGGAAATGCATTCGAATCAGCTTCCAATGCCAAAGGTTTTGAAGGAGAGGGTGGTTGTGTTACATTTGTTGGTACACTGTAATTATCTGCTGGCAAAGAGCTGTTGTTGTGGTACGCAGTAAGAGGTAACTGGTACATTTGTGGTTCGTTAGGAGTCTGGGTTCTTTCGGGACATAATGCAGCTGGTTCTGAATAGGCATTTCTCATTCCTCCTAGAGACTGGTTCATAGGTAAACCACTTGTAACTGGTATGCGCGTTTGCTTTGGCGATGGAAACGCTGCTCTTGAATTTAGGGAAGCAGACGGCCCCGTTAAGTCTGTTTGTCTACTAATGATGTTGTCTTGTCTTGAAAGCGAAGGATTCATTTGAGATTCATAGATTCCTTGCGCCGAAGCTGGACTACAGGATGATGCAGTTGGTTCACGGCGCGATGTGGACACCCCTCCTGGAGACGATTCTGTTGGGCCACTTGTAGTTGGGGATACGCGAGATTGTGCCGAAGAAGCAATCGGAGACCTTGGGTCATTGGAATTTGTTGGAATACTTGATCCATTAGCATTTGTCGGAATACTAGATCCATTGGAACTTGTCGGAATACTTGATCCATTGGCACTTGTCGGAATACTTGAATCATAGGAACTTGTTGGAATATTTGAGCTGGTTTGTCCGCAGCTGCTACTTTGTGTCTGTGAGGGCATGGATGATCCATTTAATAACCTCCTCGTATCATACAACGTTTTCGGGTCTTTTCCACTGGAACGGGATCCATCGGTGGGGCTATTGGGACTAGGGTTCCAACTGCTATTTGGCCGTGTGCTGCCAGTACTATCTAATCCGTATGACGATGACGATCCATTGGAAGTATATTCAGTGCTGCTGACTGGTCGTGTTCCAGTTGAATTCAAACTGCCATTAAAACCAGAAGGGTCTAGAAAAGAGCCATTAAGAAATGGTGTATTAGGTTTAATTTACACAAATGTCAATTACTTAATTTAGAGTTGGTTTTATTTTTAGCGATTTTATTTTGGTAGTACTTGAATTTGAAAAGGTGTAAGTAGCATTTGGAGCATTGCTTCGATCAGTTGGACCTCTGTAGCTTTGGTTAGGACTCATCGATTGATTTTGAGGAATAGTGTTCATTTGAATCATATTATTTGGAGGAACTGAGAAATTCTGATTTATTCTAGGACTTTGATCAGGCGGAACTGTGTACGTCAGGTCTGGTGGCATGGTCATTCCTCGACTTTCCCCAAACGGTTGATTGGTAAGATCTCCACGAGGGACGGTGTAAGTTTCGTTACGAGTGCCGCCTTGAATCATCGCGAGGCCATTAGGAGTTGAATTTGCTAAATTTTGATGGCATTGACGTCTAGTATTCCACGATACGACTAATTCGCTAAAAATTTGAGCCATTTGGTACATGACACTTTCGAAGGTCGCCTCTGAATATGAACGTGACATTTCAACACTTCACCCTTTCAACCTCCTAGAGAGTAAAACAAAAAATATTAGTTTCAGAGGAGTTATTTATGTTATCTTCCTATTTTGCTACTATTTTACAACCGATAGAAGAACGATTCTTCATGATTACTATATGACAGATATGATGAGATTATAATAAGTACAATCAAGATAATTTTAAAGGGTCAATATAACTAGTGAATAATACTAATAACAATGGCAGTAATTGATTTCCATGGGACGCATCACAATGATAAAATTATAATATAAATTACTCTTGATTATGGCATGTGCAATGCGATTCGATTCCCATGGCTCCTCGCCCCCTTCCCCTTCCCCCACGCAATACCAGGTGATGATATCAGCCCTTTTTGCTCTCTTTCTGCAGCCACCTGGAGTTTATTAGCAGCCAGCTTGAGCGATCTTCCCAATAGTATACAAGGTTTGAATGGGTAATAATTTCTAAAATCACTCTCCATATGTCTACATTTTTCCTAAAAAACCATTGGAATTGTCCAGAAATTTACAGTTTTACGAAATATTGAAGTCATGCGATTTTTACATAAGGAAGACTCCTCCCCCCTTCCCATGAAAAATGTGAAAAACGATGAAATTTTGAAAAGTTCCATGTGGATAAAAATTGATTCAGCAATGACAAGGGTTGTTTCTAGCATGAATCGATGCTTATTATAGTAATGTAATCTAGTCTGTCTGTGGATAGAAGTTGTAAAATATTACAAGTAGCAGGATTCAATTTTTGAAAACCATGAATTTTTATGTCATTGATAATTACTGTCATTCATAGGAAAGTTTTTCTTTCAAAGTTCGTATCATGTCTTCAAACGAAGTAAAATATCAAAGTTCTGTGAACGGAAATTACAGATATCTAGTGACTTCGTAAACATTTTGTATACTGTCATACATTTTGCGAATATAAAATATTTAAAATTTGTATTCAATCATAAAAGAACTCCATATATATTAATTGCAGAATATAGATGCTCCAAAACGAAATGCGAATTCTAATATTCTTCGAAATGCGAAGAGTAATCTAAGATCAATATAATTGAAACTGCATCTACTTGCATCCACTTTTCCACTCTACTCTGGATAATAACAAGCTAAAACTGGCTGCAGAAAGAAAGCAAAAAGGGCTGATGTCCTCATCTGGTATTGCGTGGGGGAGGGTAAGGGGGAGCCCCAAAAGGGGGCGAAGAGCCATGGGGATCGAATCGAATTGGGCACGTGTATACATGTGAGGAAATTGCACTTTTGGCCAAAAACAGCTACGAGACGTAATTAACGAACTTTAATAAGGTATTGCGGCAGTCCAGCCAAGAGTGGGGTATTCTATTGCCATTGAATTTAGTTCGGAGAGAAGGTTGTTTACGTCTCGCAGACTATTTCGGGACTAACATGAGTCACATATTGAAATTCCGAAATTTCCTCCCATGCACACCAAAAGGCCCTCCAAGAAACCCTGGAAGCACATTGGCAATAGCAGTAATATTATAGTATTACAGTAGTTTGTATATAGTAAGTACAAGATGATTCGATCCCCATATGGCTCCTCCGACTCCTCCTCCTCGCAATACTGGTATGCTCAAGTATAAATGCTAAGGTATGCTGGTATTGCGTGGGGAGGAGCCCCCCGAAATGGTGGCGACGAGCCATGAGGATCGAAACACATAATATTATATATTCTGAAGCAGAACTTGGAAATAAAGCAAGGCAATATAGCGTATCATATTTTTCAAAAATCGTCACATTTTGACTTTTCGATTTATTATAATATTGTATTGTAAGTCATATTGAACACATTGCAATTGGAGAATTATTATTATCAAATGAATTGTAACTACAAAATAGGTATATGTCAATGTGTTTCCTGGGTTTCTGGGTGGGAGTTTGTACACAAGTGAGGAATTGTGAGGAAATTACGCATTTTTGACCAAAATCAGCTAAGGGACGTAAAAAAACTTTGACAAGATATTGCACGGGACGCAGCCCAGCAATAGATGCAAGAAAGTAGTCCTTACTATCTAACCTCCTTTAGTCCAGCCAAGAGTTTGATATACCACTGCCATTGAATTTAGTGCGGAGAGAAAGATTGCTTACGTCCAGCAGACTATTTCGGGACTCCCATGTTGAAACTACGAAAATTCCTCACATGTATACCAAGTAGTATTATTATACCCAAAGAAACCGTGGAAACACATTGCCATGCACCTAAACAAACTTAAAAAATACTTTAAGTAAAATCAAAAAGATTGAAGCAATTATATAATAAGTAAACGATAGTGATAACTTGGTAAAAATCTATAAATATTCTTTTGATTTCCAAGAAACCACAGATAAAACTACAAGTTGCATTAACCCATAAAAACAAAATTTTTGTACCAGTTTTACATAGTTTAATAGTTTTGCATTTTTTCCGTTCTAGCCCTTTATACTACACAGAACATTGATTACCGAAAATAAGAACAATGGTAATCGGATAGTCGAATACATTTCACACCCATCTTTTCTCTGTCCATTGAGTTTTGATTATAAAATTTGTAAAACATGTTGAAATTTATTTTAAATGTTACTTTCGTTAAAACCAATTTAATTATTTCTTATCATTACAAAATTACAACTTCTTTGTGTCATTCTGGCAACCCTTTGATCGTAATGGTCAGTGGCAATAAAAGCCTAGATATATAAACTGACAGACGAGTACATATAATATATTAGATGAAATATAGAAAAGTAATTTTTAATTTAACGACAAATTGTTCGTCAATTCAACGGCCTCAGTAAAACAAGCAAGCATCGTTATATTATATCGCAGTTTTTTCAAAAGCAACGTTTAGCAATGATATTTAGTTTATAGTTTAGTTACAACCTTTAGTTCGTTGATGTTCTGTAAGATTGGATTTAAGTATCACATTATAAATTTGTTAAATAGTTGTAACTATCCGTATGCAACTCCACGTTAAAAATCGTTCAGCTGCACCTGAAAAAGTAATATACATTTTAAAAACCGAAACTTTAAATAATTTCAATTAATTTTTTATTTTGCATCATTATTCTGTTGCAGAAATCTGTATTAAACTAACCAAGGAGGTCTTTCGATTGCTATATTAGCCCATTGATTTCGTAGTTCTCCAAATACCGATGATAGTAATTCTGCATGATCTGTTACATTATATACAGGAGACTGTGGCGCTTGTGGAGATTGCCATAGTTTGGAAAGGTTGCGGTCGCCCACTCCTCTTAACACCTCTTTCCCACTACTACTACTGCCTGCACTATCCGGTCTCGGCCTCTCGGAAGTGGCAGCTTTTGCAGCACTTTGTAAACTGCTTGAATATTCTGTAGACATGCCTGTCGAACCTCGTAGTCGTCTCAGAATAGGGCTTAAGTCAGGTAGTGATCCTTCGTCACTAGCAGCAGACTGTTGGCGGCTTGCCGATTTGGTGGAATTGCTATCTTGCGTAATTGAAGTCTTCCTGAAGGAGTTCGATAAATATTTATTAATTACATCTTCCGAAGATAAACTACTGTCTTTGTTATTATCGCTAGTTTCATTGCTGATATAACTTAATTTCTCATTAGCCAGAGTTTTTAATTGATGATCACTGAGAGCGTCTAATTTAGCCGCAAGTGAAGAATCAGAGATATTGAGGCGAGCAAGAGGCGTTCCTCCTGTATCACTTTTGAAGCTGGTTCGATCGCTCGATACTTCGGAGTGGCTTGTACATTGGGATAGGGGATGAATTTTCAATGAAATTTTTGCAAGAGTTGATCGTGACGACGAGCGCTCGGTTGTGGGGTGAGAATCTTCACTTTCTTCAGTTACAGAATGTAGATGTCGACTTCCAGAAATTATTGGAGATGCATGAGCCTCTGGACCACTCACATCTGTTTTGGAAGACACTGAAGAAGGCGAACCCCGAGGAGATGTGGCCATAGACGACCATTCTGACTGAAAAGAGTCGGCTACTATTTTAGATTGTTCAGAAAAGGATTCAGATTCGGACAAGCGATCAATACTCTCTCGTTTCATGTGAAGCATTTTTGTGACATATCTGCTCAAAGCTTTACTTTCTTTTACCCCCATAGGATGCTTAAAAGAATCACTCGTTTCACTAATTCGAAATTTGGAACCATCAGGAGTTGAAGTCGTGTATGGTGGACTGTAATACTCTGTTGTTGAGCCTGACGAATTTTTGCATTTCTGAATGGGAGCTGACAAAGATTTCCTAGATAAATTTTCCATAGTAGTCTTCATATGGTTTAGTGACTTATGATCTGAAGGCCTTTCTGCAACCTGCACATCGACTAATTTCATGGGAGCTGCTTTTCCACGTTCGTTTTTGTCGTCAGCTTTAGATTTTAAACTTTCTTTTGATGAATGAACGTCTGATCTTGACGAAGTTTCAGTATGGGAAGGACTATAATATTCTGTCGGTGAACTAGAAGACAATTTTGTTGGATGCATTGTTGGAGATTTTAATACTCCTACAGAATCGCAAATTTTATAACTTTCTTCTTTTACAGTTTCGCTAATTTTAGGGCTCTTTCTTCTTTCCAAAGATACCTCTTCGGGCTGTGACAATTTTGTGGGAATAGTAGAAGAATCCACTTGTGTTTCTGCGTCATCATCATCCAAATCTTCCTTTAATGCTTCAAATAATTTTGATTTTAACATTTCTATTTCAATGGAAGAAGCATGAGATTTAGAACTTTCTGCTGATGACGGGCTATAATAATTAGTTTCAGTAGAATCAGAAGATGATCTTGAATCCTGGTAAGATTCAAATGACTTATGAATTGGACTGATATGCTTGCTGTCTCCAAGATTGCCAACTGAAACATTTTTTGCAGATTTCGGGGATGGCACGGGTAAAGATTTTGGAGATGTTTTTGGCATGGATTTAATCATAGACTTCTCGGGGACCTCTTCTTCCTCAGTATCTTCCAGGCCTAACTGAGCCGGCTCTAAACTGTACTTTTGTATTTTAATTGCGTCAGAATTCTGAACTAATTCCTCAGTTAGTTGTTGTAGTTCTCGGGACAGTCTTTCCAGTTCTAGTGCCTTTTCTCCTCTGTATTTAGCAAGCATCTCACGATGTTCATTAAGGCTTTCTTCATTTCGTACATTATGGGAAGACAATTTGCTAAACTGCTCGGCCGCTTCCCACGCATTCAACGACTCTTCCTCCTTTTCTACCCTTTCCGCCAATCCAGGTGGAGGCATGTATTTAATTTCGGATTTAGGAATCGTCGCATCATAAAATGTAACTGGTTTGACTTTAGTTTTCCCTAATTTCTCCTTCAGTTTCTTCTGCTTTTCTTTGACAATTGGTTGCTCAATTGTTTTCTTTGGAATGAGTACATGGGGACCTGATTGTCTTCTTTCAACTTCTTTGGAAAATAAACCAATAGCAGCAGGTCGTAGTTGTGGCTGTTTCTCCCCATTATTGTCTTTTGATTTTTTTTCTTGCTTTGGTTTGGGACGGCTTTTATGAGGAGAACTTTTTACAGCAGTTTTATGCGGAGATTTCACTTTGTTGTTTTCTTGGCCTTGATACGACGGCGCCAGACGTAATGTTTTCGCTTTACTCTGTTGATACTCAGGAGGACCGCGACTTTTTTCCATACTGCTATAATGAAAATACAGTGAACGTTGAACATATATCGAAATTCAGTGTTTATATTTTATATACAATTCAAACATTGAGAGAAAAAAATGGAATAAAAGGTATTGTAATTGTATTTTGATTTAGATACAAACCTGGTGGGAACTGAAGAAATATTAGTTGCTTTAAATGGCTTCCGCTCAACCAGATCTTTTGCCTTTAAGTCTTCAGTCTGCCTAACTTGTTGCTTGCGCTGCAAAACAGATAGATGATCTTCCTTTTGCTTCTCAACCTTAGAGCGGTGGCTTTTTAAAGCAGAAGTGCCCCGTTGTTTGGCGATTTCAACATTTTTCAGTCTTTTAAGGTCTTTGGCTTTTTGAGATTCTTTAAGTTCGGCTGCAGCACGTTGGGCAGCTCCAACTTGGGCCATTGCTAGGTCATGTTCTATATTTATCTGCTCTATGCGAGCCATTACATTAGCTTGGGCTTGAGCCGTTAATGCGCTAGCAAGTAATTGTATTTGCCTTTCTTTTTCAATTTCGAAGCGTCTTCTAGTCTCTTCCGTCCAGATAACAGTTTGTTGCCTCACCTACTCATACAAAGGAAAGGAAATAAATTACATTGTTTTTATTTATTGGGCTTCAGTTTTCAACAAAATTCGTTAACATTTCCAAATCTTGTTTGTGTATTCCAAATAAGTTTCTCATTTACAAACTAAAATTAAATAAAAATAATGTGAGATTTAGAGGGCAGGGCACTGAGGAGAGTTAGGAGGACTAAAAAGATGCTGTTGGATAAAGACAGAAAGTATAGTATATATAAAGACACTGTTGTAGTGTGTAAATAAACTGACCTGTGCTTGCCGTAACTGTCTTGCCTTTTTTAACTCACGTTCAGCAACTTTTCGTGCTTCTTCTTTTACAACATACTCCATTATTTAAGCCGACAGTCGTCGATGGTGAGATATTTCAATTTTAAACTGTTAAAGTTAAAAATGGATAAGTACATAGTTATATTACTATTACATATTTTAGATTTAAGGTTTCTAATCTTTCTAATGTCATTTACATTCTATAATATTTGATATTTTTAGTAATTTCATTAGCTTACCACTGGATACTTTCTTGTCAGTGACAAACGATAAATGGTCTTAAGATCTTCTTTTTGTACACCAAATATTGACCATCATCGGGAAACTGTCAAATGACACAAATAGAGAAGAACGGACGGTAGTGACACTGATAATAAAGTTCAACACAGGTGACAGGGATCCGTTAAAACTTTGTCTGTTACTTCAATGAAAAAATTTGAAATTCAATTTGACTTTAGCGGGCAGCAGTTTGCCAATGCAATCATCGCGGGAATTTTAAAACTCAATAAATTTGTAGCGGTCGTGGTGGCTCTGTGCACATGGTCGATCCATTTTTTTGTTTTTGTGAATTTCAAATTTCGGTCTTTTAAATCTACAAATACCACCATTGTCTTAGAATTTGGATAAACCCTTCGGTTTAGTCTTATTCGTAAGTACTAATTGATAAGTAATATTAATTATACTAAATTATTGCAAAATAAAATTAAAAGTTAGTCAAATATGTACATGTAAACAGTCGCTAACATAGTTTTAAATTAATTTGTAGAATATTTAACTAAATTAAACTAATTCATGTCATAATTATTACTTAATGCTGTGCGGTAGTAATACAACGACCCAAACTTTCGAAATTGTATTTATTGTTTGTTGTTCTTATATCAATAGAATCAGCATGGGTCGGAAACGAAAGCTGAAGGATCCCAATGAAGAAGAAGATGAAGTTGATCTTCCTCCAAAGCATTTAGCTGTTGGCCACCTCAGTAAGGAAGAAAAGCGCCTTATCGTTATATTGGAAAATGCTCAGCTTGAAACAGCAAAGGCAAGTATTTTTAATATGACAAATACCACCAGAGCTGGAGATTGAATTCTCTTTCCAGATTTTGAATCAGCAGTTTTGAAGTTTAGGCGTTTTATTAGTTTTATATAATCGATTACCCTAATAGAATATACTGAGAACGCTTTTTATAGACCGGAAACCATGTTTCAATCGATTTAAAAATGAGAAAGTTTACGTAGTTGTAGGTTATACAACAATCATTTATTAACTAGTCGTGTCGTGTTTATTTGTAACTAGGTGGGTCAAGGATTTGAGCTCCTGAATTGTGACGATCACGGGGGTTTCTTACGAAAACACAATAGGGATCCAGCACTCTGCCGACCGGATATAACTCATCAATGTCTTTTAATGCTTCTCGATTCACCTCTTAATCGGGCCGGATTACTACAAGTCTATATTCATACCAGCAAAGGTGTTTTAATAGAAGTAAATCCACAAACCAGGATACCACGAACTTTTAAGCGATTCGCTGGCTTAATGGGTAAGTTGAATAAAGGTTACATTCTCTTTAATATATGGACTAAAAAGTAGTTTTCTACAACGCGTGCGTTTTTAAATACCTTTTGCAGTTCAGCTCCTCCATAAGTTTTCAATCAGAGCGTCTGACGGACCAATGAAGCTTCTAAAAGTAATTCGAAATCCAGTAACTGACCATTTACCTGTAGGATGCATTAAGTATGGAACAAGTTTTTCGTGTGAGAAACTTGTGAGGCCCATAGAAATTGTCAAGGATGACACACCTGTGGCCATAGTGGTCGGCGCTATGGCTCATGGGAAGGTAAACATCTAAAACATTACTAATTAATTTTATTATCGTATTCAAATTCAGCCTTTTTGGAGCGGTATTGTAACTTTCCGTTATCCGGTTGAAGTTTAGAAAGTATCGACCTTTTAATTTTGGTTAATTGTATTTTTTAAATTTCGCAACAGGTTGATGTAGATTATATTGAAGACACAGTAGCTATAAGTGGATACCCCTTAAGCGGAGCGCTAGCCTGTGCAAAACTAACTTCTGGTTTCGAAGAAAAATGGGGAATCCATTGATACGTAAAAAAATTTTTTAATACATTCAAACATTTTTTTTTAAAATATTTTGTTGTTTCGTTAAATATAAATAAATTATATAAAATTCAATTATTAAAATTGTTTTATTTTTCGAAATTCTCTTTTTCTTTAAATATTTTGCAGTGATTTATTTAAGTATTGTTTAGCACAGGAGATACAGTCATGTTGTTGGAGTTAATAGGTGTCATTTTCTCGCTTTGCGAATCTTCTGGATCGTTCCAAGATTGCACATCTCCAGATCCAAATATTAAAAATATTAAGTTATCGATAAAATATATACCTGCCGATATAAGAAATACAAGTTTCCAGTTCGCCAGGCTTCCCTAAAAATATAATATTTTTTGGTATGCAAACGAATAAATATTCAAGCTATTCTCTTTTTTTAGTTAAAAGAATATCATATTTTCGAGTGTTATCGTTAGTAGTGGTAAAATTTTTACAACCAATTCCGCCAAACTTTTATTGGCATTTTTACAGATGCGAATTCAATTTCGAAGAACAATTTTTTAAATGGTTTTTCAGAACACAAATAGTGAGTTGTGAAAAAGAAAATGTAGGCAAAGAAGTTGTAACATTCATCTTACCTCGTCTTTGATGATAACCCCTGCGGCATAAGGGGCGGCAATTCCTGCTAGATTAGCTACACCTATATAATGGTCAATCAATGTAATTTTATTGATTAAAGGTGCCATTTATTTATACTTATATTATTTTTAAGTTAAAATTGAGCTAAACAAATGTAAAACTAACCGTTGCAAATTCCCATTAATACAGCAGCATGATTAGGAGCTATATCTACATGATTTATTTGATATCCTGCTCCAACAGCACCACTAAGGGCTACTGCAATAGTTAGTAACACAACTGCCAAAGTTCGGTCGCATCCGGAATATGCTGCACCAACTAAAGCAAATGCAGGACCCCAGTGACCTTTCCAACATATTATACATTCAGCTATTGGATTCAATTGCACATATATTGCGTAATTATAAGATTATTCTCACATATCACATCCAATAAATAAGACACGGAGACATGCATATATAAATGACTTTCAAAAAATACGAAGAAGCAATTGCATGGAGAAGTGTAGCATACCGAATGTGTTAAATACTTTCCTTGTCATTGTTGTTGACATAATATTCTTCTCTCGGAAATAATCTGCAAGTTGACTAACTAGAAGACCTGAGACAAGCATGCAGAAATAGGGCATAGCTGACAGCCAACTATTCTATATTGAATATTAGAATTTCAATTATTGTAGGTCTTAGACAATAAATTGGGATTTGTTTTAATTATTATTATTAAGTAATATTAACTTACGGACTTCATGTCATATCGCAATACGTTACTCAAATAGGTTGGCAATTCCGTGAGCTAGGGACAAGATTAATAAATTGTTCACTGTTAGTCTGCATTAAATCCCAAGTGCACATATTTAACTGAATATGTGTGGTAAAACTTGCCAGTGTGTAAAGACCCCAACCATTGCCAGTTTGAGTGACTAGAATTGCCCACATGGGTGGAGATAAAAACAGCTTTTTCCAAGGTGTCGGTACATTTTTCTTAAAAAGTAAAGCATTATATTTCCAAGAAAATTAAGGCTAAGTTGTCAGATTGATGGATTCCGTTTCATTATAATATAATGGTACCTTAGCTGTTTGTCCTCCTATGCATCTATTAATGTAAAGTAGTTCTTTTTCACTGATGCGAGGGTGATCAGAAGGTTTACTGAAAACTAAGAAACACCATAATACGAACCAAATTAATCCGATCATTCCTGTTGTATAAAAAACTCCCGGCCAGCCTCCTAGAAATTCCTCATTTACAATAGTGCCACTTATTATCATAGCAGACATAGTTCCTGCTTGATTTCCGGCATAAATAAATGCACCGATTTTACTTCTTTCCAAAGGAGGAGACCATTGCGCAACGAGTCTAAAACAATTATTTATGCATTATAATTAATTAAATTAAATTAAATAAATATATGCCTTGCATTGCAATCAAAACAGATTCTTCACTCACGCGTGTGTACTTGGTGGGGTAACTCCCTATTCAACGAATATGGAAAAGAATATTTATCATACCATTTAATTCTTTGCATCATACTATTTTTTCTGGTTTTAACAATCATTGATGTTTATTTTTGTTCTTTATATAGTATTCATTACCTCCCCTAGTCCTTGTATGATACGCACTATTAGTAGCGGTACAAACCCCCATCGCGCAGCCAGTGGAGTCAAAAGTGCAAAAACAGATGCGATTAAGATTCCTCCTCCAAATATCCATTTAGCTCCGAATTTTTCAGAAAGAATACCCCCAGGAACTTGCGTGATGACGTATCCCCAGAAGAATGCACCCAAAAGGATACCCTGTTGCTCACCATCCCAGTCGAATTCTCCGATTATCTCTTTACTAGTGTCATTTGCTCTTATCAGATGAGAACAAATGGCAATATCCTCATCTGTGTCATTTTTTTCGTTGCCAACCATTCCAACTATGGCCATTGATAGATTAATTCTTAAAATGTATGAGACGACAGAGCCAAAAAACGTTAGCAAAGCCTAGAAATCAAAGAAAATGTTGGAAAACGGTTTCATATGAATAGTAGAAGCAGCGATGTACCTACCATTGTATGTCTGCATCCCCACCCCCCTGCAAACAGATAAAATCCAAAAATTGAATTACATTGCATGAAAGCAGACATTTATAATTTAAAATTGCAAACATAATTCAAGTGCATACATATTTATTGTTGAAACATTCGATTCTTGGAATGCAACTCATATATTTTTATATTACAGCCTAAAAATTCCATGTACAAGTATACAAGATGTCCATAATGAAGTTCACAACTTTTATGTTTCGGTCTGTTTCACTATGTTAATGACATTTCACCTCTTCACGGTTCAGTGAATGACACAGAACATCCAATATTTTTCTTGTCCAGCTTATAAAACTTTTATTTCATTTTCACTTTGGTGAAAACCTATGTATTAAGATATGTATAGCTATACGGAATAAAATGTATGAGTGAATGCACTTTTTACCTGGAGATGGATAGTTTTCGTTCCAGTGTCCATCCTGCTCAAATGACTTTTCATGTTTATTTCCATCAGCGTCTGTTACATTTCCGGTTGCATCCATTTTTTGATACAGCACTAATGTAAGTTAACTTTCGAAAGTAGTCTAATTAATGGACAAGGTAGTGCTGCCTGTAATTAATCTTTCTATCACATCTGTTGATTGTCAAGCTTTTCAGCTAGAACTACTCAGATTTTCATACAATACATGAGTACATGCAGTTAAATGTTTAAATGTGAGCATGTGTAGTAAAAAAGATATACACATAACTTACTACTTACATAGTGTCTCCAACTCCCATTGAAACAATGCATTGATTATCAGCACAATAAATACAAGAATATGATATTGTATAAGTACATGGCAATGGTAATAATATCTACTAACTTGTCATTTCACTCATTCTTCATGTCAGCGTAATATTTTGAATACAATGGATGAAAATAAAATTCCAGTTCAGTCAAAACGATTGCAGCGTTCGCATAACCAACTCATCATTTAAATCACTTAAATTTGTCAATATCAACCAAACAATACTAGTTTTCTTTGTTCCATGTCACTTCATGAGGACATAATAATAATATAGGTACACTCATTGTGTTGCATACAGGCACGTGTGAAGAGTGAATGCTAATTAATGTTAAAAGGTTTATACTTATTAACTCATTCCAGAAACATTACTTTTGGAGATCATGTCTGATAATAAGCATGTTCCCTAGATTCATAAATCCACTAAGTCAGATTTATGAAATAAGATAAGTCAATAAGAGTACCTACCTATTATGTTTAAGTACCTATATAATTACAGCATCCGCGTGTGACATTACAAAATGTCAAGTTGTTAATATCACTTTATGATGATTATAGTTGCTATCTAAAATGCATTATCTCATTGAAGACTGCGATAAGCTTTAACATTTCATTTGACATCAATAATTTACATATAGGTCATCTGGAACAAATATTCACTCAAATAGAAGTAACTGAAATTTTTCTATCACTATTCCCTTTTTCATTTTGTCAGTTTGTCACATGGTTCCTTCCATTAGTATAAGTTGTCATTATAAAACTATCAACAATAATAGTTATTTAGGGCAGTGTTACATTACTAATATTACCCTATAAATATGTATTTCTGTTACAGTTTATCATAATTTTTCAAAAATGTTTTACATATATTCTTTCCTCTATATTTAATTATATATACAGACTTGATTATGGAAAAAAAAATGTGCTGTGGGCTGCGGCCTGTATTTTGTGGCACAATAAAGTAATAGTTCTTTAGGAAAGTTAGAATAGCAATCTTTGAATAAATGAAAATTGGTGATTGGTTGTGGCCAGGTTTGAACTCTGAACTATACTGGATAAGAAAATTGTATATTCTTGTCTAGGTAGGTTGTAGTGTAATGCAAGGCTTTCTGAATTATATGTATTAATTCCTCGATAGTCTGTCTATATTTTTACAAATTCTACAAACAAATAATATTATTATCTTCAATAAATCCTGTTACATCAATATTAAGAAATGTAAATACCTAGTCAAATCTGCGTCTTGATTTGGTTTGGAGTTTTATACTGTCAATTGTGCCTTATTCCTAACATTCCAATGTGAAAATGATAGACATAAATGCAAATAGAATAGAATGTAAAGAATGAAGGATATGAATAGAATCATTAATGTCCTCCCATCATCTTTATGCATTTGGGACTTATTATGCATGTACATTTTCTAAAAATCGCTTCCTGAATTTAAATATAAACATAAACTCGTTAATAATTAATAATTTATTATGGACAGATCAATGCCAGCAAAATATGTTTTGCCCTTTATATAGAAGAATCCTGTAATGTTTGTATTACGAAGAAGATGTAATTACCACGTTAATTACCATTCTCAATCTCAGTCAATAATGACTACAGCAATTAATTCTCTTACTTTAAATGCTTTTGATGTGTTAAGTAGCTGTAGCTACTTTATGGGAATGCCCTGTCTGCCTGTAAGTTAGTTCGATAACTCACGAACCTTTTAGAGGTACATCATCCACACTTTGCACGTGTTATTGGTGTCCTAACGGACAGAGGTATAGAATTTGGGAACAACCGAATGGCCCTATAATCTTTTACAGCGTTAGGAAACAGCCATTATTGAAAGAGGGTTGGGGGACAACCCAGCTAATCAAACTAGGTCGGATTGTTGTATACAATCCCAGAGAACCAGGCTACGTTGGAGTGTTGTCAAAATTTCCTGAGAACCAGACTACGTTCGATTGATGCTATTTTTACTGAGATTTTCATTGCAAATCATGCAGATTTCAACGTAAATCATGCAGTTTTCATATTGGATCAATACGGTTTTCACTGTGATTCAATACCCACTACTTATTTACAGCCGTTTTTACAACGGTTTATTATCATTGCATAGACATGACATGACAAAGTATCAACTCGTCATGCATGCAGATAAGATATACTTATGTATATAATATAGCGGTACATGTACTTATTTATGTATTTATGCATATACTATAGCCAGCTCTACAGAACATTATTATCTGAATTACATAGGAAGATGCTGTATAATAATATTTTTATATGATTTTTGTCAAAGTTTAAACTTTTCTAGGCTTTTAAGTAACTGAACTGAACTTGCATTGCATACATAAACATCCTACGGAAACAAGACTATAAACCGGATTTATTAAGTTAGTATTCAACCATCCATCTGTCGACAAAACTGATCTTATGATGATTAATTGCATTTTAGTGTAGGTATTATTATGAATTCCGTCACGTCTTAATTAATTCCGTCACGTCTTACCTGTTCTTCTGGCAATTGCCAATATAGATGGTATGTATCCTGAAGTATCTTAGAAGTAGAGAAATGAAGGCATAAAGCCATTAGCTGTCACGGTACAATTTGGGGAACTACCAATTGAAAATGTCATTAAATAATAGATAACGATAACACATAATATCTATAATTCAGTTCCCCCAATTAACGAAACCTCTTGAATAGCCTGAATACTAAGGACTTGAAATGCAGTCAAAACCTGTGTGTAAGCCATTGTTATGAATTTTGAATGTAATGATAGATTTTTAATTATCTTTTTGATATTATACGAACTATATTTACTTGCTACTATAATATAGTTTTATGACATATACTAAATATATATAAATATATATATATATACATATATATATATATACATATACTATTATTGAGTCACTGTTCATCTACTAAAACGTGTTCTTTTGACTGTTACAGAAACTAAATTAGTTAATTATTCGATAGTTATCATTAATTTATTCGTACACACATAATATAAATGAATTTAGGTATATTAAATGCAAAACATTATGCTTGTAGTCTATTAATTCAATTTGCATTTGTACTGCAAACTACCACTAGCGTTCGAAGTGAATTTTTAACAAATCTGTGATATAATGTACGAAATTAAAATGCATTTTCAGAATAGGAACTCCGGTTCCGGATCATGTCGTCGGATCCGGATATGATTAAACAGAAATAGAATGAAACTTTTGTTTTATTGTAAGCATTTTTAATTAATATAAGTGTTCACCCACATAGCTACATAAGATATGCAAAATGGAAACAGTAGATAGATATTTAGAATGAAAGCATTGTATTTGGAGAAAATGTAAGGAATGGATAAAGTAGCAGAATGAACAGACTATGCAAATATCAGTATTCAAGTGAACATAAGGTAAAGTAGACAGACGGTTATACATTATACATAGGTACTGCCATTTTGATGATATAGACACTCATATCTGTTTGTTGAATGACATACAACTCAAATCACCACTTTTTGTATGGTAAATATTTGCCATTCATGATTATCTTCACACGGTCACCTTTGGGATCTTCTACTCTTTCCACATCAACAGTGAAATCTATGGCGGACATGATCCCATCTCCAAATTTCTCTTGGACAACTTCTTTAAGAGGCAAGCCGTAGACAATTGTTGCCTCATGAAGTCTATAAATGAATGGATCCTGAATGAGTACCTCTGCTGGTGTTTGAGCTTTCAAAGGGTACTCGCATAAAGCCCTGGTCAAGGTTTCAGGAATTTGTAGGATCTCCGAAAGTTTCTTGCTGTGAGCAGGATCCAACGAATTTTCACCAAGGCAAACAGAAGCCAGGAACACAGGCGAACAGCCGAGTTGCCCAGCGATTTGTTCCCATGTTAGTTGCTTATCCTTTTTTGCCGCAAGAACTTTGCTTGTAATTTCTTGTCTGTTACGCAATAAGACGCTTGCTCCCGTTGTATTGACGGACATCTAAATCAACATGCAAGCAAAAATTTTAATAACCTACATTTTAAACATGACCAGTAATGTTCTCATAGGAAGGATAGAAATTATAAGTGTTTTTTGTGGTACCTATGCAATTTCAATTGTAATAATTTTTACATGATATGAAAAATAAAATGCACATATAAATCGCTAATTACATGCGTTAAATTGGTTAAATGAGAATGTATTAATGATCTGCAATGTACAATTACCTTTAAAATTTATTGTAGATACTATAGACAATGAGCAGTAGTAGCAACAGTGCTTTGTAAATGTAACTGGTGGTTCAGCTTCTATTAACCTTGGGAATTCAGTGGAATTTGTTGTAGTTATTACTTTCCTTTCCCGATTGGAACTAGCAACAAGACATCGTCATCAGCTTTAAAAGGAAGCAAGGACAACCGAATGAGGCGCACGCAGCTATTCAGCAATAGTGCATGTATCTATTATGTATGTGTTATAAACTAGTTAATATGTATTGCATATCTATTTTCCTACTTCCATCAGTTCCATCTGTATCTTGTTCTATACTTGTAACATAAAAATATCTGCCTATACAATAATAGTAATTCTCTGTTATAAAAGCAGTTGAAGAGTAGTCTTTTATTGATATCACTGTACTATTGCCCGAAGTTTAAAAGAATTTATAATACGCACTATGTATACAGGCAGCTTTAAATGCTCTGGGTATCATTTTAATAGGCAGTTGAATAGTTTACTAGATTTTAAATGAACTACAATAACATCTGCTACATAAACTTCTAACATTTAAATAACTAAATGTAATTCGATTAAATTTTTTTGAAATGCCAAACAAGTACATCTGCTAGAATAAAGTTAACTAAACAGATTCAGCAATTCTAAGCAAGTTAGATGCTGCTCTACCACAAGGGACTGTAACATTATATTATAGTAATAGTCAGCCAGTCTCATACTAGGACTAGTTAGTAATACTCTTCATATAGAATATAGAAATCATTATTATTAATATTGGTTTAACAATAGTAACATGTATGCTGTACGCGTACGCGCCTGCTAGGTGGGTAGTACATGCATAATATATTAAGATTAGCTTTATCGAGAATATTATGCAAAAGTACCAAGCAAGCATGCAAATACAAATGTCGCTGCTATAATATAGTATAGTGTATTGTATCTACGTGCATAATATTATACTCTATACTATATAGTATCACTTATTAATACATATTTGATTATCTGAAAAATAAATTAATTCCTACTACGTATGGACACTGGACATACATTAAGGGAGTTAATCGAATAAACGAAACAGTTCTTATTGTCATTGTTATTTATACATATATTTAATGCAAATAAATATTTTCATATCTTTTGAGGCTTAATTTATTTAGCATACTCTTTTTTCTAGCTGTGTATAATCCTAGTATTTTTTTAGATTCCATTTTTAATGCGCTACTGGAATAATACTGTTGCGTTACCTGTGCGGTAATAATGAGAGCTCATTTAGAAAATTATAAACCCTTACGGCGAACCCAGAAAAATAATTATGATAAGCTCTGTAAAGTCTTCAACAAGACTTTACAGAGCTTATCATACAAAACCGAGAAAACAAAATCATTTTATTTTACGTTCAACTATAGCTAGGGCAGATTTAAAATTAGTGAATTGTAGTGGAAGATATATTAATCTGATTTAGTGATTTTAGTGAAAGCATGTGAAAGTATAATATTGATAGCGCATATTTTTTGCCGAATCAACTTAATAAGAAGCAAAATATAATTTTTTTCAATTTGATGACATGCCGATTTATTACCGATTACTATATTGTCTACATGTACGCGCATACCCACGGGGAGGTGAAAGAAGGAATAGGTATTTAAAGACATGCAACATGCAACATGCAATTTACCAATACTCATCGTTTCGGATTTTCCCATTCCTCGCTCCATTTTGATAGGCACATGGGAACAGTGGTAAATGTGTGAAAAGTGGAAAATTTCGGAGAAATGAAAAGACACTATGGACATTTTTTTTTAAAGCGATAATTGACAAAATGCCATACTTTTACACTATCCATTTCATGACCACATGCAAGTTTATAAGCTTTTGTAAAAAATAATGACAATGAAATTTCAAAATTATGCACATAGGTATGAATACCTAGTCAAAATAACCAGAGAATGTTTTTATGAATTTATTTGAAGATAAAAGTTAATATTTCAATGTTATTAAATCAGAGTTTATACGTTTTGTTTCATTTCCCATATATATTTTTAATTTACCAATTTCCCACCCTCTTCGCTCTTTTGATTCCACTGGGAAATTGGAAAGCTTCCTGCTTTTTGATTTCCTAATACCATGCGCTAATACTAATACATTTCATAATAAAATGTGATACTAAATACTACGTACATAAAACAGAATGAAAACTGATAATTTTTTTCTGCTGCCTACCAGAATGATGAAAACTATGTATTATAGTATTTGGAAACGTAATGTGTCCAATTGCGTGCTTGTATCAACAATATGACAATCCATCCATGTAGTGTATCCATACATTCTGATTTTAATTGAGCAATATAATTCTTAAAAAACTATTTCAAATCTGGCAGACCTGCACGAAAAAAGTACAGAATTCTAAGAAAATGTTTTAAATCAATTCAAACATGCAGCATACTTATTCATGATCCATATTTGCATATATATTTCTACTGTAATTGTTTAGAATTTGTTTCAGAAGAGATTTATTATCGCTTTTATCAAAAATATGACACGCAACGTAACCAAAAGCATACACTGCCCCAGTAATTTAGTAATATTGTAATAAAGATTAGTTCACAGTTTTGCTTTGGCACTTAGAGACATACTACAGTGCCTATAAGTGGTTATCTTCCCCATCAGTTTCATTGTTTGTCTGTAATAACTATTTAATTAGTCTCCAAGAACTTAATCACATTGATGACATGGAAAATGGAGTACATCACTCCAACGGTTCTACATGTATTATTAGCATTTGTAGCAATAGCTCTCCAGGTAAGGCTGCTTTAAAAACGTTTTTTAAAGTTTTATTATTGCAAATCAATTCAGTAGTGAGCGCAGTGACAATGTGGATATACATTTTAATATAAAATATAGACAAAAAAAACACTATTTAATATGAAAATAACGGTAACTGTATTCTTATTATATAGCTATATACACTGGTATAATTACAATTGAAATATGTAGTGCTATTACGTTATTATTAGACTAGAGCTATTTATTAGGGGGTGGGGGCAGTATTATATCTACTATTACAACTTATTTATAACAAGATTTCAGGTTTTGGTCCGCAGTAAATGGCAGTAATGAAACAAGGAGGTTTAATTTAGATACTAACTTCAGAAAATCTTATAAAAACTACAAGTATAAGTAATACATAGTACATAATTTAGAATGGGCTTCCATGTTTATATGCATTAAACATTTTAAGGCATTCAGTGGGCAGATCATAATCATAATTTACCCATTTGCTAAAATTACTAATTATTAAAGTCAAATGCTAGATGAATGCTAAATACGTTGATTATCAACTAAATTATTTCTTTTATGATTTTATCAATAGGTCACATGTGCAGACATACAAATTACGGCTCCTGCCAATGGCTATTCAGGTAACTTTCCGAGTTCGGGTATTTATTATTATTATTTATTTGGACACAATAAGATATCGTCCTCGTTAGAGACAGTTAGGATACCATACATAAATATATCAGTTACTTTACTATAATGATTGTAATTAATCTTTAAGGTTAAAAGTTAGGTAATTTAATAATTTATGTGTACAATGTAATGATAATTAAGATGTAACTATTTCAGTGTTAAAGTTATCTTATAATTATTTAGAGATTACAACTGCATCAATGCAGGATAAGTCACAAAAGTTTAGATATTTAGATAGTTTGCATTTCTACTTGCTCGAGTGACAAAAATCTTTTTATTGATTTTTTAAAAATACATATATTAGTATTTTAACAGAAACTTTTGTAGCTAGTCAAAGAATAGAGATTTTATGATCTATATAGTGATTTCCGACAAAAGGAGTTTGTGACACTTAGCTAGGTCCTTAGCGTAAGTATTTCTGGTACTGACTGTGTAAAACATTTCCTATCTCTATGTACTCAGAATAACATTCTGGTTAGGTATTATTTTGTATAGTATACATGAGCGTTAATAACCTGCAAGATTTCCATGAGCATGAAGGTTAGTTATTCGCACATCACTACGAAAGGGATTTCTTTTAAAATGGCAATCGTTGTCATTTATGGATATGAATGTAATAGTAATGATGTTTTTATAACATAATGACACAAAGAAAAAATAAAGAATTACGAATTAGTAAAAATGAAAATGTTTTTTAATATATTATGTAAAAAAAACTTTGCAGGTCTCCCTCCACGCAATTTGATCATGAAAAGATATAAGCGACAACTAAGTGGTGGTAAGCCATTATTCTCATTCTCAAAATCAAAAATTATGAAATATTTTTAGTAAATATTATAGCAATCGTAACATAGACCTACTATGTTATTTCTTCTCGAGCTTCTTACCCTCGATTGAATTTAAACAACATAATATTTTCTAAGACATACTTTTTGAAATATTATTATAGATAGATATAGAATATACTAATTAAGGTATGCAGGAAACGATGGAGTGTTAACAGTTTATTATTTCGTAATTTTAGTAAAATATTTATTCAACATTAACAATTGACATTGTTTTTATTTTAGGTTTGGATTTGGGTGGAGGTAGTATAGGAGGGGGAATCGACTTGGGAGGAGGTTCAATGGGAGGAGGGGGAAGCGTCGGAGGAGGTTTAGGAGGTGGATTAGACCTAGGAGGAGGTGGAATGGGAGGGGGACTAGATTTGGAAGGAGGTGGAATGGGTGGGGGACTAGATTTGGGAGGTGGAATGGGAGGAGGTTTAGGAGGTGGAGGTGGGATGGACATGGGAGGAGGTTTAGGAGGTGGAGGTGGGATGGATATGGGAGGAGGTTTAGGAGGTGGAGGTGGGATGGATATGGGAGGAGGTTTAGGAGGTGGAGGTGGGATGGACATGGGAGGAGGTTTAGGAGGTGGAATGGACATGGGAGGAGGCGGTGGAATGGATATGGGTGGAGGTGGTGGATTTGATATGGGTGGAGGAGGTGGATTAGATATGGATGGAGGAGGTGGTGGAATGGATATGGGAGGAGGTTTAGGAGGTGGACTAGATTTGGAAGGAGGTGGAATGGGAGGGGGATTAGACCTAGGGGGAGGCATGGACATGGGAGGAGGTGGAATGGGAGGGGGATTAGACCTAGGAGGAGGCATGGACATGGGAGGAGGTGGAATGGGAGGGGGATTAGACCTAGGAGGGGGCATGGACATGGGAGGAGGTGGAGGATTAGACCTAGGAGGTGGAATGGGAGGGGGATTAGACCTAGGAGGTGGAATGGGAGGTGGGTTAGACCTAGGAGGTGGAATGGGAGGTGGAATGGGAGGTGGACTTGACCTTGGAGCTGGTGGTGGAATTTCTGGAGGCGGTGCTGCTGGTGGTGGAGGATCAGGGGGTGGAATGAAAGGTAGTTAACTTCATGTATTTAGAATTATAATTTCCTACTTAACAAATGGATTTCTGAACACTGAAAACCTATTCTCATGTCAACTTCGGGTTTGCTCTTTGCTATCCTAAGCATTGCATTCAAAACTATCCAGGTAGTACACATTATTTTAATGAACTTACTTATCTATCATGCACATAGTTTTTTTCCCAGCGCATCATTAACTCTTTTGTAAATGCTAAATGAGATAACTGGCTAACTGCGTTCTACTTTAATTTCAACTTACAGCAGTTTAATACCACAAAATTGAGTCTAATATTTTTTAATGACACAACACTCCATATTTTCTACAGCACCTAATTTCTTCTATTGGTGTTTTATCTTTATTAATAACTACCATTTATAGGTGGTGGCCGAGGCAAAGGAGGAAAAATTAAGAAAGGAGGCAAAACTACTGTAAGAACTGCCGGGGGCAAGAGAAAGAATAAGAAAAATGTACGCAGAGCTGGGGCTAAGCGAAAAGGTGGCTTTCAACAGCGTGTTAATAGACAAGCTAATATGCGTAAGAAAAGTGGAGGTGGACAAAAAGTTGCTCAAAGAAGGTTAGGTTGGAGACGAGCTGGAATGAGCAATAGAAATATGAACAACATGATTAGTGGAGGTGCATCTGCCTTGAGGAGAGGTGTGACAGGATTGGCCCGTCGTGGTCAGAGTAATCTGAAATTCAGATCTGTTCCTAAAACTTGGACCAAACAGTCTTTAGGACTAAGGAATGTCGGTGTTCGTCCAGCTGGAACAATGCGACGAAACAATAAACGCTTAGGTGTAAAACAAAGGCGGATGCAGATGAAAAATGCTTCTTCGGCTAAAAGCACTAAAAGAGTAGTGTCCAATGTCAGGAAACTTGGCGTCCGTCGTCCTGTCGCTACCCGGAAATTTGCGAATACAAGACAACTCAAAACAGTTGCCGGAAAACAAAATTTTGGAATGAAACAGCTAGGAGTAACTAAAAAAGGAATGAAAAAACAGGTCGCAACTAAAAAGGCGGTGGCGGGGTAAAATGAACACGTCATGTTACACGGATCAGATTATCATATGAAAAAATATATATCAGTAAATTTTACATCTAACGATATTCTAACGCAATTCGCATTTCAAAATTAGAATTTAGGAACAATATACGAGGATCACTTGTATGAAAACAAAAACGAAATAACTGTGTTGATAATCAATGTTTTTATGAAATGTCAAGTTATATGCGCATTAGGGTCATGCTCCATCGTTTTATTTTATCTGTAACCATCATTTCTTTAATAAAACATTGTGATCTGGTCATAGATGCAATACTGGCGAGACAAAAATTAGCATAAAAATTGATTCCATGATAGATTTTCCCAAAAGTCCATTCGTTTATCAAATGGTTGTGTAACCATTTTATCGTTACATCCTTCTTCAATACGATACCATTTGATGGGCTCATTAGCTTTGACATTTTCCCAACAAGTCTTTTGACCTTCATAACTTGGTGTCCTATATATAGTTCACAGAATTGTCCGCTTTAAATATTAGTGGTTATGTAATGCACCCACACAAGAAGCCGTAGATTCCAATTTTAATTTTAAGCCTACCCGTGTTTAGCAAAATTTGTCCACATTTGCACTAGTTTCCGAGAGACAATATCATCCTCAGAACCTGGTAGAATGTGCGATTTGAACACAGTTTGATCCATCAGATATTGAATTTCATCCCCATGACTTACTATAATAGAAATAGAAATGGATTTTTGATAAATTGAGTTATTAACAAGTTTTTAGGTTATTAAGACCACTTTGTAAATACATGTTAGCTTACCTCCTACAACTTCGTCAATTTTAAAGATATTCAGCATGCTGTATTCTCCTTTGTGTGCAAATACATAGGGATAGATGTTATTAGGCTCGCATTGTATTTTCGCGTGTAATTTGATCGTACCATCGGTGGAGCAGTTGAAAAATCTATCGGACAGCATATTAGTAAATTCTTTCAATGTTGCTTCTGAAAATGTCCCGTTTTCCCCCATGTAAAAGTCGCGGACGGATTTGGAAAATTCGTCAGCATTAGGAACCATGTCCTTGTTGAATACAAGAGCCATAGGAGAAGCAATAAGCCAGTATTCATTTAAACCGGCTACTTTTTCTGGACTCTTTAGAATAGCTAATTATTTAATAGAAAATATATTTATTTTGGTCACTTTCAGTCACAATGTGTATAAATGCATGGAAATATAATATCTAATTGTTTGATTACGTATAGTACGATACAGTCCTTCGTCAGAGTTTACTCCTATAATAATTGGAACTGGGTTCGCAATATTCCCTGAAACTATGATATCGTATGGTGTTTCTGTAAAAAATGCCCCCTCCCCTGGATCTTCAATAGCAGGAGCGAAATATATTGGAAGCTCGACTGCAACACGCTCCTATTCCGTAACAGTTTTAATTACTATTCAATTAAATTAAAAAAAACCATAAACCTATATAGATAATAGATATCTGCCTTACCAGGAAATCAAGCGACTGAGCGGCAAGTGCTCTAGCATCTACTTTCATTAATTGATTGGCAAACTCCGTCATATCATCTGTGGAAATTCCAAGTAGCTTTCCTAATCTTTTAGCATTTGATACTGGTCTCTTGTTCCTAGCCCAAGGAGCAAGGCATGTACCACTTTCCATGATAGCCGAAGAAAACAATCCTATATTGAATTTCATTTGAATTTCAATTGGTTAATTATATATGATTAAATAATATATGAATAAATGTGCATAGTGAATCACATTCATTTTCGAATGCAATTTGGAAAACTTGAAAATAATTTGATAATTGAGACCTGATGAAGCTTTTGACAATATATGATAGTGAACACATCCAGCACCAGCACTCTCTCCTGAAAAGTTATGTCAATATTATAGCCCAAGTCATAAAATAGACACTTAAAGTTTTAAACTTAAAGAATATATCATTTTTATTGTCGTACCAAAAATTGTAACGGCATTTTTATCCCCTCCAAAGGCCCCAATATTATTTTGAACCCATTTCAGAGCCATAACTTGGTCTTTTAGTCCCATGTTGCCTTTGATTATGCCATCTCCGGTACTTAGAAATCCTTACATAATTCAATAAAAATACCACATTTTAATTGAAAACCTATGCATCCATATAAACATTGTGTTCAAGGTTCTATTTTTGAAGTACCTACCTAATGCCCCAAGTCTGTAGTTTATTGTGACCAAAATAACATCCTCATCACATATATACTTTCCTCCGTATTGATCACCCCCACCTAATGAAAACCCTGGAGAATGAAAGCATAAAAATCACTTGAGAATAATGTACTATTTGAATAAATCACAAATCCCTTAGCATTTTTCTACTGTCCTTTCATTAATTAATACTTACCTCCCCCATGTATGAAAACCATAACTGGGAGTTTCTTTGTATTTTCCTTCACCTATTTACATGTCAAAATAGTGATATGAATTAATGTAAGACTCAACCAACATGCAAATTGTAGCTTTTAAGCATCGAAATCAAATTACGTTCACGTTGGTGAACACATTTAGAAATAAACAGTCTTCAGATCCGTCTATCAACTTGGTGACTGCACTGCGTTGAAGACAACGCTTTCCAAATTTTGTAGCGTCTCGTACACCTTCCCATTTTTCCGAAGTCTCTGGAGGCTAAATCAGGTTCAAATCGAGATAGAAATTTTAATTGAAGCAAATCGTAAACTTGAAATTAGTAAGAATATAAAGATAGGTCAACCTGAAATCGAACTGGTTTCTTAGCATAGGGAATTCCCAGATAACCATAATACGCTTTTCCATTTCTGGTTGTAAGAGCAATCCCCTGCAATTTTCCTTCTTCTATCTCAACGATCGGACTAAGAATCGTAACCATTTTTACGCACAAAAGTTACAGAATAAATTTTCTAAGCAAATGAATAATAATAATAATAAATAATAATACTGTGATGTTTCAATTACGATTTTAAATAGACCTAGAACAGTTTTGTGAACACTTTCATATCAAGATGATTACTGTCAAAAGATGGTGATTGTACCTAATACATCATATGGTAAACAAAAACTGGAGTGTTCGTGGTAGGAAGGCTTAGATAATTAGCATGTTCTCTCATCTAGCTATCTGTACTTCAGGCATATGAGATTAGGTATATACCTACGTCAGAATTCGTTTTCACATGGCCTGTCTTTTTGGCCTTGTGAAATGGTCATGCCATATACTTGTTCGTAGGCTACATCAGTCTGTCCCTATTATTTTAGTATGCGTATAAAAGTCGAACAAGGATGGGTATATTATCATTGAAATTTACAGATCAGAAGCACTGATTTGACTTTGCCTTTATACAACCTTTTGATTACATAATTTGCTTTTTTTTCAGGCCTAATTGCATAGACATAATTTAAAATTGTAGCTTGTTGGGAAGGATTGCAAGTTTATTTTTTTAGCGAATTTATTTATTTCGCAAGATATCTCTTTTCCCTACAAATAAATTACTGTAATTTCTTCAGTCCTTCTCTTTGATTTCACTGGAGAACATTGTATTTGAGGGGCAGAGGGGGATGATGATAAAGTAATGCTGCTACTCCATGCACAAATACTAGGAAATAAATTAACAGATACTACTAAAATAGAAATTACACATAAACTATCTTTGTAGGTAACTATGTTTCTAGCCTAATAATTTTGATGAATTGATGGGATATTTTCGCAGAATGCTGAGTCCGGTGTCAAGTCAGCTAGCCGCACACGAATTAGCACTTAACACAAGTACATCTTACGTGTATCTACATATCATGCAATGAAAATTCGTTTTTATAGAAATAAAGACAGAAACTATTGATGTAATCTACTCTACTACAGTGTCATGTAATA
>JAAAYG020003285.1:0-30139 GCA_009936455.2 Tomocerus minor
ATCATCGATTTTTGGAGTAAATCATCGATTTTTCACCTCCGCTACTTTGTTACAGCCGTTTTTGCAATGGTTTATTTCTATTTGCTAGACAAATATATTGGAATAATGGGGTAAAATATTTCACTGAAATAATTTTTTTACCTAGCATAGTGATATAAATTCGTGGAATATTTCAGCCTATTAAGTATTAAAATTTTATTTAGGTTTTTATTCGCAAATTAATAAAGTTTGAGTTCCTATAACTAAAGTGTATTAAATTCAGAAATGCTGTAAAACAGAGAATAAAATAAAATGATTGTGTAAAAATAACGAAAATTCGTTGAATTTATGTTGATGTGACATTTGCGAAAACGTTTTTGTGTGTAGAACTCCTTTTGCTAATCTTTTTTAAAAGATAACCAAGCAATTTTTGATAGAGTTCAATTTCTTGACTTCCAATAGAAAGGTCTTTGGAAGATTCATTGGCAATAGTGGTACTGTTGCTCTCTTGCTCCTGAGGATTCATCCTCGGAGTGGACTGAGTCTGATTTCCTTGATTACTGCTAGTGCTTGACTCGGAAATAATGTTCTGCGGACGAGTCTCGGAAGTTTTTTGAATTTTCTGCTCAATTTCATTGGAATTTAATTTGTGTCTCTCAAGCTCTTTTGAGTTGTGAGTTTCACTGGATGCGCCTTTTGTAAATCGTTGAAAAAAGACATTGTGGTTCGGATTTGTTTCCTGGGGAAAGTTTTCTTGCTTTTTCCACAGCCTATCAACTCTCTTAAAATCTGTTGGAGTATTTTCATGCGAAGAATGCTTTTGGAAACTGGAAATTTGTCTTGGGTGATTTGGAATTCTGGTTGGAATATGCTCATGTGAGGAATGTTTTTGGAAATTAGTGATTTGCCTTGGATGATTGGGAACGCCCGTTGGAATGTTTTCATGAGAAGAATGCTTTTGGAAATTATTGATTTGTCTTGAACGATTTGGGATGTCTGCTGGAATATTTTCACGTGACGAATGGTTTTGGAAATTAGGGATTTGTCTTGAATGACTTGGAATTTCTGATGGAATATTTTCATGGGATGAGTGTTTTGGGAAGTTTGTGATTTGTCTCGGCCGATTTGGAATGTCTGCTGGAATATTTTCACGTGAAGAATGCTTTTGGAAATTAGTGATTTGTCTTGGACGATTTGGAACATTTGTTGAAATATTTTCGTGTGATGAATGTTTATGGAAATTATTGATTTGCCTTGGGCGATTTGGAAAATCTGTTCGTATATTTTCACGGGAGGAATGAATTTTGAAATTGGAATTCTCTCTTGGCTGATCTGGAAGCCCGGGACCAAAATTTCTGAAAGACTCACTTGAAGAAGATTTTTTATTGAATTTTGGATGACCACGGATAAATTCGGCGTAAGTGATCGAAGGACGTTCACTACTGAAATTTGCATGGTTAACCGGATCCGGATTATCTTGCGATGGACTACGACTAAAAGCTTGTTGGACACGTTCAGAGTGGAAACTAGATGGAGCCTGGTGGCGGATTTGATCGAAAATTTCCGCCGATTTCATTGGATGAAACTTATTATCGTGTTGTAGAAATCTGGGGGGCAGATTTTCCTCGTGGAATCTGAAAGACGCTTTCGGGGAGTTTATAAAGTTGGAAAGTTGATGTTCAGGATGAAAATTAGGGGATTCCCCAGAGGAAGATGTTTGTCTCGGGAATACCAATCTTGGGATTGGTAAGACCATATCAGGACCAACGGGAGAAATCGGCCTGGGTAGAAGCCTCGGGCTGAATTCTTCAGCTTGGCGTGTTCTTATCGATTTTTGGCTGCCGCATTTCAAAGCTGGGTCACCTCCTGCGTCGTTTGGAGAGCATTTTTTAGGTGGAGACGGTGGTTTCAATTGTCTACTCGGAGCAAGTGACATTCCTCCTCTTTTAGAAATATCTCCACCACCTTTCTTCATCATCATCAGAATTTTTTCAGACAGAGTCAATCCCAAAGGATTATTAATGTATTCATGTCCTCCTAAGAAATTAAATTATTATTCACATTCAATGTTAAAAGTTGAATTACTACTTTGCTTGCCATAGAAAAAACAATTATTTAGAGTACGACCGTTCATATTTAATAAAAATTAAATTGTGATACTACACAACTCTCAATTAACAAATTAATATCGATCTATTCTGTGGCAAATATTTTTAACTACTTAGAATATTTAGAACGAAATTGTCAAATTCTATTAAACATAAACATACCAGTTGTATGATCCGGAATAGTAAACTGAAAACTTGTATCGCCTTGACTCATGAAAACGTGACCCGGAGCTGCTTCAACTGACAACGAGGATTTTATTTGTACCTCGCAAAGAATAAGAATGATCGTGTAAGGAATCTTGCAATATTTTGTCGGAAACATTGTGTGTTTTTTAACAGCTTGAAATTCAAAAGATTTAACTTTATTTCGTATCACGGAAGTTTCAGGATGAAAACATTTCTTTTTCTCTTTTATCTAAACTAATTCTAGGAAAAAGGATTCGAATTTCGAAACTAAACAAGATGATCTGTTTTCTATTAATTTGAGACATTTATTTCAACATCTCCTTACTCTGACGCTTATTGCTCACATACTAAAATTATATTTAATAATAAGAACCTAAGATGAAGAGTACCTAATACAGAGAGAATGATTTGTATGCATGGATAATAATTGCACTTCGAATTACTTTTGACCATCAAGACAATATAATGTATAGGCACGAAAAGATTATCCAGTCAATGAGAAATTGTTTGATTGGCTCCTTTTCTTGGTTAACACTTTGAGATATAATTAATCTGTTATTGTACTGTTGTAAAGCAATGCGGCTGTAGGTTCTTCTGGTATGAAATATTAAGATAAAGTCAGGGTAAGGGCACCCCCAAGTTTTCCTTGTCAATTTTTTGTGCATTTTATTGTTAGTGATAAGTCTTTGTTGTGAAATGTCGGAATACATAAATGATCGCAATGGGAATGATTATGATACGGTCATTGAAAGTTGCCGTTAGTGTTAAAGGGGGATCATTCATGACGTATATGTGTAATTTAACAAATACTTCTGTTCAACACGAGATTTTTTTCTCCAGAAGAAGAGTAACTGCGAGATAACTGCGTTGCCCTTACAGTAGGAGCTAGCGTGATAAAACACATTTAAAGGATGATTAAGAATAAATTCAAGTTCAATTCCAGGATAACAGAATTAGATGGGAGTTTCGCCAAGACTCGCGATTTTTAATTTAACCTAGTAGTACATAAATAAGCAGGCTATAATCTGTGTAATATATTTTCTGAATATTGTAAGTGCAATAAGCTGATAGGATCAACAGGAAGAAGATTGGGTAACTGTAAATTATCTGCATGGCTAACAAGAAGTAGACAAGTGCAAGAATTTATGGATTAAAAGTTATTATTAAATTATCATTCCTGATTAAGTCTAAATTAACATTCAAGTCTTGGATCAATGTGATGCATAATTATTATTTTATATGCTTATATATATATAAGTGTTTAGCAATAAGCATGGCTTATTTGCACATCCTTTTGAAGCCTACTACAGTTAGTCGGCAATGTACAAACATTTAAGCATGTACATATAAACTGAGCATATTTGTACATGGAGCACTCACATTTAACAAATTCCCATTACATTGCAGAGCTTTGTTGTAGATAAAACTCAAGGCTAACATCTTTTCATTTAATTTTAAACAATGCTCAAAAGAATAACAACTCTCCAACACAAATGCCTACCTACCTATTGTAATTGACGCTTGTTACATCAAGTGACAATCAATCAAACAAAGGAGAGGCCTGTGGAATTTAAAGATTTATTCGTTTTATTAAGTGTTACTATCTGTACATTATAGCACTACATAATGTCCTAAATATCTGATTAACGTGTAAAAGGTTTTCCTAGTGCTCGCTCAAGGAATTACATAAGATAACAATTTATTTTTTAGTATAGTATAAGCCTATTGTCATACATATTTTTGAATAGATTCGGAGAATGTCAATATAACAAAATTGCAAAATAAACATTATACCCGAATGTGTATCTTTTATTTCATTATTGCTATATATAATTTAAAACTTTCTTTGACGTCCATAGCAAGATCCTTCAAAATGATTATAAAGTAAGAATACAGGTAGAAGGTTTAATTTTGCTTTATTTCAAACAAAATTTACAAAATTAGATAGCGTGTACCAATGAAATTCTTAATAGCGAACAGGAGATTTTAAAAAGTAACATTTTTGGGCATACTTAAAACCAGAGATCTGAGACTTTTATAGTCTAAAAGCTCATACAAAAAACCTCTTTTCACCAATAAATATTTCCGTGTGATATATTAATGTAGGCACGTACATATAAAATATTTAATGAAAATAAAGGTATGAAAAGTGAAATTAATTGGACAAGGCCTCCTCAAAAGCTTGTTTTTTTTTTTACATATTCTTGAAATTCTCGGAGACTAAAACGTAACGTAACAGCCAACACGCGACACAGAAGCATGGAACTACTAAAAACGTCATATGACAATATTTTTGTTTTACAACATTTATTTATGTAAGGGTGTTTTGATGTAAATGCAATTGCAAGTCACTTTCACCAACTCAGCCATGCTATACAAGCAACTTCGTTTCAGAGCTTTTTTGCATGACGTTTTGACACATGTTCATTTTTCTGGAAATACTCTATAAAATATTAACGTATATTTAATATCTATTTTACTACGATTTTATTATACAGAATCATGCATAGCATTTGGCATGCTCAAGGTCAATTTTACTTTCAGTGTTGAAATCAGACGCTTTTGGTGGCAGTTGTAGTCCTGTGGTGCATATATGTTGTTATTACAAGGGCTGCCACCATAACTCATTAATTGATGATTGAAATCTTACCGTTGCCCGATTAGAAAATACTTTTGTGTCATTTGCATGATTTCGAGAGGTTAAGCTCTACTGCGCTGTATTGAACCAATTGAAGCCTCTCCAGCATCACGTCCCATCCCAACTGATAAGTGTTCTGATGATAATCAATAAGTATACTTGTCCATTAATAATTGAATTGCTAAACATTCCAAATGGAACAAAGTTAGGCCATGATAAAAAAGAGCCACTTAAAATATTGAGAAGTGTAGTAATGGGTGATTTTTAAGTGTGCATGTACTTTACGAGTATATGAGCAGATAAATGTGTCGTAATTGAAAAGTGTATAAATGTGGGAAGGAAAACATTCATTGCCAATTTATTTTGTTCAGTCGGAAATCCAAGTCTCATCGGAAATCTGAATTTCCAGCTACAATACTTTGCAAAAATGACGAGGCATCTATTCCTTTCATTTACAATTACATTTTTAGTACTCGCAGGGGCAATCGATAACAATGTCATTGAAATTGAAGCTACGGCCCCCAAAGGCCAATTTAAGACGACTGAACAATTAAAAACACTAAAGAACGCTGGGAAGGTAATTAATTTAAATTTAGGCATAAGAGGGCAAAGAGGATTTTTTTTCTATGAGTTAATTGCTTGTCCGATTATTCCATCTTCTTGAACCATAATGTACCTTACCAACTTTTAACCATTATTTTATTCTAAAAATATTTTTTCAATCAAAATCTTTTCTTTTTGTGATAGTGACCTTTGTAGCGGATAAAATAAATAGTATTTTTTTTATTATTATTAGGATGATAACAGAAAACAGGACGGTCCGAGTGATAATGCGTGCAAATACCCGTTTGAAGGATTTGGCGTCCATATGGGAGCAATTGGCCATTTGGAAAGGGCGACTCCTCAACTGATAGAACAATTAGCAGATACACTTTACAATGACTTACATTTAAGGTAGGTAATTATATATAAATATTTCACTTTAAAATTAGATGCATTAGAAAAATTTAAATGTTTCCTTACAGACTAATCTTTTTTTACCTAAATAACATTTACAGAATATTAACTCATGCATTTATCTTTATGGAATGAATGAGAAACTATTAAAGTTGCTAATTTCTGAAAATTAAAATGTAATTTTGCAACACAGACGGTTTCGAACTTCGTATGAACCAGCCTTCTCCCCGTCAGAAGATGTGTATGATATATCTTGTAAAAATTTGTTCAGTTGTACGTGGAATTTGATGCATAAAGCCATGTCAAAATATTCAGATGCCACAATTATGGCTTCGATTTGGAGTCCTCCTTATTACATGAAAAATGTAGCAGGAGGCCTTAAAATTGAGTACGAACAGAAATATTACCATTACATCAAAAACATTACCCAATTGATCAAGTCAACATTCAATCAAACGATCGAACTCGTTTCTCTTGTCAATGAGCCTGAGAATTTCATTGTGACGTGGGATCATTGTAACATGGGCCCACATCAAATTTGCAAAATGGTCCAAGATTATAACGATCCCTTGATATCTGCTTGCACGGAAAATGCTTGGTTTTCCATAACAAATGTTTATATGGACCACAACTTTTCAGGAGTTAGTTGTCGAAAAGCTTGCAAGACAATTTTGACACATGCCTACGCAGTGAATTTCAACGCCACTTCTCAGAATTTTCTTTTGGCTTCCTATGACATCAACGAATACAAATCCAGATTTGAGCAACCGATTTGGCAGACGGAAGTTTCCAGTACTTTTGCTGATTCTCATTTAAATCAAATTGAAGAAGGACTGACCTTGGCCAAAAACATCATTCAGTTTTTAGGAACAACTTGTGTGTCTAGATATTATTTCTGGATCGCATTCACTTTCGGCAACTCTGGAGAATCCCTCATTTGGGGAGATGAAATAGGACAGACGTTGACTTTTCCTAAAAAGTACTTTGTCTTCAAACATTTCACTCTAGCAGACCGTGAAAATCCGGGAGCTCATATTCAGCGATGTGACGTTGACGTTTTTCCTGGGCTCTGCCTTCTTTTTGCCAATGGACAGACGCAACAGAGCACTGCCGTTTTTATTAATGAAAAGGGAAATGCCACCTTGGCGGCCAATTTGAAAAGTTGTGACATTTTGTGCTGTACAACTGATGGCGAGGATTATTTGTGTGACTATCAAAGAGAAGGAATGATACCAGCCTTGGCTGTCTGTTCCTGTAAAACTGCAACTTCAGCAACAACCACTGAATCCAAGGCTCCGTTGAAATTCAATCCAAGTTTTAGTCTTTGGATAATTAGCATTGTTTTCTTGACTTTCCAAATGTAATTATAATTGCAAACTAACAAATGTGCAGTTGATGAGACATGAAAAATCGCTAAAATTATGCTGATGATGATTATGACTTGTAAGATACTCTAAAGAACCCGCCATTTTTGTAAAAGAGCGATATATTTTGTATTTTTAATGATTTAGTTATTAATAAATTAAATTAAAAGACAATTCTTTCTCGAAACTTTTTGAAGATCAATTTGAATTGAAGTCCATAAATAGGATATAGGCAGAGGCAGGTATTTATATCATCACATTATATATACCGCAAGAAAGTCCTAACCAGAATATCCAGTTTGTAAACGTTTTAACACCTTAGCACACCTGCCGAGTGCTGACTGCTGACCTGCATAATGAATTAATGAGCACAAAGCTCAAATCCAACAGTTTTGTAGGTTTCCCTAAAAAACGAAATAATCATCCAAATTGTGCGTGATGTATTATTATATAAATTTTCCTTCCAGGTACCATAAATCAAATAGGTTTAAAAAATCAAAAATAATCCATGCATGAAATGAGTGGTCAGTTGATTCAGCCACCCAACCCATTATTGTATGAACTGCTATCTTAAGATTAAAAACAAATAATCCGCGGTTTTAAACTGTTTGTATATACGGAACGAAATAAATAGAGCACTTTTTCATAATTAAATCAACTTTGAACACAGAGATAGTAATGGTAATGGTACATCCTATATATACTAATGAATTAATGAAAGGCTTGGCTATTTCAGTCCCATGTTTGTTCTATTTATTGCAAACGCAATGCAAGGTAATGTTTTTATGCACATTACAACTTACAATACATAGATCTAACTTGTTCACACCCTTGAAAAGATGTTTTCTGAATCACATGTCGGATAAAGGAATGATTAATTATTATAATCACTGTTTATCCTTCTGAAATCCCTTGTCATTATTTTATCAGTGCTAAATATTCATCAAGGAGTCTCAGATTATGTAAAGTGGCTCATTGCGACTATTTATGAAATAACAAACTTTTTATTACGTTACTGTTCATTTGAGAGTCCGTGGGTGTAAACGTTCTGGTAAGTTTTTTTTAATTGAAAAATTGCATTACCTTTTGGAAATCTTTCTTTAATTACGTTTTTGGATGCAATGGCTAATTTTATTATTGTTTTTTTTTATTTTAAAAATAATCTGGATTAACATTTGCAGTAATTTTCAATTCCTGTCTGAATTTAATTAAAACTAAACTAACATTCTCGTATATTTTGTCTTCAATAGGTGAAATTTTAAAATGCAGCCTTTAGTTTTGGGAGCATTTGTGGCATGTGCTCTTTTGAGTGCAGGAGTGACGGACGGAGCAAATTTTGAGACTACTGCTGGATTTTATGGGCAAAAGTATGGGGATATTGCCCGTCCTCGAGGTATGTACGTCGATGAAACTGGAGTTGTGCTCGTCGTGTCTCAAAACTCAAATAGAATTGTCGCATTGACGGAAAGTAGTAATTCCGACGGCACTATCACCGTTGAACAAACGACGATTGTCGACGCTGCGGGATTAAGGCTGAACCACGGAATCGCTTTCTACAACGGTTTCCTCTATGCGTCCAGCCAGACAGACGTTTACCGTTGGCCATACGTCCCTGGACAACAAACCATCATTACCACTCCAGCCCAAGTTGTTATTCGTAGCATCCCATCTGGAGGACACAATACCCGCACATTGGCCTTCAACGCTCAAGGCATGCTCTACGTCAGCATCGGATCCAACAACAATGTCGATTCCAATTCCGACCGCGCCAGAATTCGAACCTTCAACATGAACCAAACTATTCCCGACGGCGGAATTGAATTCATCTTCGGCGGGGTACGTTTTCCTTCACCCAATTTTCTTGACTCACAAAGTAAACAACAAATATAATGATTTTTAATTTGAGTTTTTTTTGAAGAGAATTTTAAAAATATTTTGTTGCGCGAAAATATTCTAAAAAATTTCTTTAAGAATGTAAACAATTTGTGCTTCTATGAAATAACTATAATGTACGTAATTTTGTATTCTATTAAATTCTATATATTAGGTATTCGCTGATGGACTTAGAAACGAAGTTGGAACTGCCTTTGATTTGAATGGAGTCCTTTGGGGAGTTGAGAATGGAGCCGACAACCTTAATCGCCCAGATATCGGAGGGGATATTCACAATGGAAATCCTGCTGAAGAAATGAACAAATTTAATCGCCCAGTAGGACAACACTACGGTTATCCTTATTGTTTCAGCACACACAACTTGCCGGGATACGAGGCGGGAACTCAATTTGCATGGCCGTCGTTTATGAATGATGGCGTCCACACCGACGCCTGGTGTAGAAATACAAATAATGTAATAACTGAAAAACATTATGGCAAAATTATTATAACTTACTCATTAAAACTCATCTTTTACATAAATGCACCAAAAACATTAGTTAATTAGCAATTTAATATTTTTACAATTTTACGTTGTCATTGGGGGAATTATTTCGAAACATAAGATATCCTTTGCATAATTACTAATTTAATGATTTATCGATTTTAAGATAAATAAATTGTTCAGTGATAAAAATAATTATTAGTTTGTCAGATTAAAAATTAAAAATCGCCTAAAATATTTTTTTTTCTTTTTACAGAATCAACCTCCAGCCCTTGCGATGCCTGCTCATATGGCTCCCTTGGGTATTACATTCTATGATGGAACAGGTTGTGACTCTGTCGAAGGTGCCTTCCCTTGCAGTGCTGTGGGCGATGCAGTAGTGGCCCTACATGGATCTTGGAACGCTGAACCGAAAGTTGGCTACAAAGTTATTTGGGTTAAATTCCAAAATGGTGATCCCACAGGAGAAATGGTTGACATCATCTATGAGCCTGATCGGATAAATTGCGGAGATTGCTTCAGACCAGTTAATGCCGTCTTCAATAAAAATGGACATTTAATCGTCTCTGCAGATGACAGCAATGAACTGTTTAAGGTTACCTACAACACTTCCCCACGTCCAATCCGCTCTTAAATATTCACCAAACGCCCATTTTGCGTCGGAATGTTAATTGCCATTAAAACAATTTAATTTATTTGGAATAAATACAATCACAAAAATATCTGTCGTAAAAACCTTGAAGTAGTATTTTTTTTAAAATGCTGACAAAATTATTAACACAGCGATGCTTTTCTCAAGGAACTTTCGTAATTGATTTTTCATCAAAAAATGGTGCATAACTTAACGATTGTCGCCTTTTTGACGACTCCTTATCAGGAAAAAGCCAAAAAAAAAATCCAATAATATTTTTGTCAACCCCCTAAAGTATTAAGGGTCACGGTTACCCCTTTGTCCGGTGTTGTCATTATTAGATTTTCGGTTGCCTTTATGGGTGGGACGTCGGGATTGAAAACAGCCGACTATTGCCATAGGTCGATAAATAGCTTAAAACCATTAAGAGGTAGCATTCCTACGACGACGACTTCTGGAACAACATCATCACTAACCACTAACTGAAATGCCCCTGGCCCCCAATTTATTTTTATTTTGCAAGGGAGGATTGAAAATAGAAATTATAAGTAGACGGAATTCAGTAGAAATACTCATCCCATTGTGATCTTTGAGACAGGTTATTGATAGTGATCCGTGTTTATCGTCCTGAGTGTATGTACATCTGATATTTTATTGCTAATTTATGTAATCGGGTCTTGCTTTTCTTATCTGTCTACCTGCTCTGCACTAGTGTAACAGGACAAGCACAGGCAGACAGATGATGCTCAGTTAGACAGATAGCTAATCCTATTATTCCTGAGTCGAGATATGACATGACTGTGCAATGTGCAATAATAATTTAATGAAAGGGCGAACACACCTAGCCCGTCTGTGCTTAATGTCCCTCTACTTGAGTTAACTATAAATTCCCCACTGTGCTAATCGTAATATATGCTAGTAAAGTGTATCTCATACTTTAATAAGAAATTAGTTGGAAGTTGGAAAGCTCCGTTTTCCTACAGCTTTTTATTTATCACCAAAGCACATTCACAAAAGTTCATGTAAAAGAGTTAGAAATACATTTTTCACACAAGACAGTTTACAAATGAAAGTGAAATGGCTGAATGGGATATTAGCTGTTAACAAATGCATGCACGTTCGCAAATTAAAAATCTCTGTGCTTTGTTATGTTTGGTCAGGTAGCTTGGGACATTGGATCCGCGTTATTGTTTACGTCCTTTTCTTTCCCCCACTTGTTCTTCATCCATCGATACACGATTACTCTGCCTCACCTCTAACTCTACTCTAGATTAGATTGCTCGCAATTCACTACTATTTTCACAGAATGACGTTCTGCATGTTAATTGCACTCAGCCACATCAGGGCCGGATCTATTCAGTTCACAATATGCATGGCTACAGATATGGAGAGTACATGGCTAAATATTATAATATCACATTTATGCTAAGTTTTGATCGTAGTTTTGATTGATGACACAAATTGTAGAAAAATTTAAAAGGCAAATGCTTGAATTTAAGCAGTGAAAAAACATGGATGATAAATTTTCAACGGGGGCTTATGTACAGCGACAAAAATGGAAAAAAAATCATGAATATTTGTGCAGAGTCAAAAAAGGAGCTGTGCAGTTTGATTTTTAACAGGATGTAAGATTTTGCAAAAACGTAATCCATACTCCCACCCTAATATTTATTTAATTATAATAATATTGCTTTAATTTGATGTTTGAAAAATAGGGTTCCTTTGAAGTTTTTAATTTGACACAGTGTAAGAATGAGTGATGAGCCGGCCCTGGTGTCCTGAGAGCTTTGAATTTCAATGCACAATGCACTGTGCAGCGGAAATCAGCTCCTGCCTCCTGTCACTGTCAACCTGCTAGCATTTCATTATTGGTCGATAACTAATGTAGTTATTTAAATGGAAACAGACACTTTTCTAATACACGAAAGAAATGCACATCTTTAGGACAAGAACACGGCAGCCATGTCAATTAGTTTACCTGTGTAGGTACTTCCTTCTCGTAACGGGCTCCTTGCAATAAATTAATGTAGTTTCCATGTATCTGTTTCTATCCTACCTGTGCACAATTAATTAACATTAATATGCATTGTCTGTTGCAGTCGTTACAGCTCTACATACTTCGAGTCCCCTCAGTGCCATTGCCAATGTCGTTGATAAAACTTGTTTCTAATTCCCAATGCGCACTTAGCTCAGCTATCTCAAGATAAATTCGTAAAGATAGAATTGTCAGCTCAGAAACTTTTTTTCATAGCTTGTTTTCTGTTTTATGCATATTATATGTAAATCATCATGTGTACATGGAGTAAACAATTAACAATTTAATATTCTTAGTGAAAAGTCTATGTTTCATTTCAATGTGGAAACACATAGCGACATGTTACATTACATTTTTATATTGGGGCAGAAAAATAGTAACGTTGTTGTATTTACCAGTGATTGTTGATTATGATAGCTATTAAAATTGAAATTACGAAAGTTATACGCATTCAAATACCTGTAGAGGTTTCTAATTGTATAACATACTAAAATATACAATGAATAATTTATAATATTTAGTAAACTCATATCCGGAATTTAATCTTGGAAAATGTTATGCACTTAGCGTTTTAATAAGCTCTGTGCATAAAATTCTCAACGGTGTAATTATATTATTTTATATTGGTCAAGTTTTGCAGTTTTATATTCAAGGTAATTATAATTAGTGGTACTTTAAATCATGCTCTTGAATGAATGAGAAAGCGCCATACGTGTGTGTAATAACAGCCTACTGCTCAGAACATATAATTAAAAGCTAGAGTACAATAGGAAACAACGACCACACTAATTACTGATTAGTGTACAAAGGTTAATAAAACTGTCGTAAAGATGGGGGTGTACTAATATTATTATACACCTCAATGATTGCAGTAGTCCAACAGATACTTATAAATGTTCACACAAAGAGTGCACATTAATTGACATTCCCGGTGAGTAGGATGTCATACCCGTATTAAGTTATAAATACTGGTAAATACAGGTAATTATACTCATACATACATTTCAAATGATTTGTAACCTTTGTAGTTAAGACAAAAGCGACAAACAAACTATAGGCAGAGTTTCACGGAATGTATATCGTATACAATGTAACATGCTGACTAATGTACCTGCCAAAGGACAATACCGGCTGGTGGAAATGACATTTTCTTCCTGAACCCTGCAAAAATATTGTTTAAAAAACCATTAAAAAGTTTTGAACACAGCTAAAGCCCTGTATTTCTTTACCAAAAAAGTAGGGCATATTTATAAGCAAATGGTCCGCTGTTTAAAATAAAGAGAAATGAAAATTGTCTATTATTTCTCTTTCAAATTTATTTCCTAGTGAAGTTTACCATTTTTTGTCAAAAACATTGAACAGATTCCAGAATTTCAAAGTTTTTCAGCGGTGCTCCCAATATTCTTAACTATGTAGTTATGGTACGCAAGATATTATTATTTGTATAGGTATTTATATACGGCTAGTACGTAATTTGAATTAATTTTTTATTCTCCTACAGAGGACAGAGCTAATAATTTTGTAAGGGGGACTTAAATATTCTCATTTACATAGAGGACAATAACCTCACCTTTAACGTAGGCTTTAAGAAAAGTTCGCCTTTACATTTAGGTCTCTAAAAATGATTACTATAACTATGAGTATAGGAATTGAGCATTGTATTTACGGACTGTATAAGTAAGACTCATAAAGCAATAGGTTGAGAGCTACGCCTCTGATGTCTCATTTGGAACTTTATGAGACGGGGATATGAAATGGGCGTCCTGGCATCCTCCTCAACTTTTATTTCCAATTCAGCGTTGATAGCAATTACATCTTTATTGATGCGAAAGTAGCTCAGGATGAAAAAGTGTGAGAAAGAGTTTAGAGATCCTAACTATTGAAATCTGTTGTACATAGTCCTCGTGCTAAACTACGAAACGTCAAGTTTCTCTGACACTATCGCATGGCGAAAAGGTGGAGATTGTTGGACGTTAGGAAAGGTGACCTGGAAAGTGGGACTTTACGACTGTGCCCTAATTTATAAGTCGCAAAGACACATCAAGTGTATTTAAAAGATATCTGTATCAACACTATAAAGATCTTTAGTGGCCCAACTGTTTTCGTGAACAAGGATTTGACAATTTCATGTTTCCTGATGAATAAAGTTCAGTTTATGCTCTATCAAATATTTCGTATAATATATCGAACATGCGTATATGTTATAAGGTTGGAAAACGATGAAATCTGTTTACGATGACAATCAACTTCCCCTAAAGGAACAGCCCAACAGATTAGTGATTAAATTGCGACAAAAATTTGCATTTTTACAGCATTTTTTATCTTCATTAACTATGTTAATTAACAAGGCAATTGAGTTTATAGGGGAAAGGCACCTTCACTCGCCGATTACTACAAAATAATAATATTTTATAGGCGTTTATGTTTTCACATTAATATGCTCACTCCTTTCAATTACTGAATGCTCATCTCATCAGACAAAATAGTAAATTCTAGTATCCAATTATTAGGACTACAAAAGAATGTTGAGAGAAAGAAAGAAGTTTGTCCAAGCCGCAGGCTCAGATATTTAAAAGCCATTCATTCACTTCAAAATTCTCTTTAATTATCACAGGGAGGTAATTGGCTACAGTGTCTGTCTTTGTCTACGTAATGTTTATGTGTGTGGTAACTGCTGAAGTTGTTTTCTAAACACGTGCAGACTAATTTACATATTTGGTAATAATATTTCATAGACATAGTCAAAGGATGTGTGCTTACGATAAGTGCCAATAACCAGCAGGCATTCTTTATCTTTCATTTCTGAACTGAATCACAGGAATAACATTGTTTTCTAATACTAATACTAAAATGTTCGCACGCATATCCGTTTTAAATTGAGCCTAGACATGTGCATGAATCAGTTTCTGAGCTGGATGAATGGACTTTCCCCTTTTCTCACTGTCTTCGTCTTCCGTCCGCCCTCCTCCGCTTCATCTTATACTCAATCCTCAACTCCTTCGTAATATCCTATAACTCACAACCACAATACCTAATACCTGTAACATTTTAACACACTTTATCATCCTTATATATCATTCTCTAAGCTTCTAAATCCATAAATATTACTCCATTGATCTTCGTGTTCCGCTCGGGTTTGCCATCCATTGTCTAATCAACACGGACTGGAAATGCATGCAAAATATCCTTTAATTATTAAGCTTTAAGCATTCTCAGATATTAAATACTCACGCTCATGTCATTGATCTCGTTTGACATACAAAAGATAAAAAAAAATTAAATGATGTCATACAACTTGATACAACATGCAAATCTCATTATTTTGATTTTTGAGTCATTAAATATGTCATTTTTTTGGTTCCATATATTACAAGAATTTTTGAACCATTTCTCCAATGAATTTCTTTGGACCTATCAGCTACACATTGGAAACATTTGCATTGTTAGAATCTTGGATTTTCACTGAAATTTTTGTTTATCTTAAGATTTTCGTCAATGAAATTCTTCGAATATTTGAAAAAACCACGCGTTTGAAAAAATTAAATTGTGAGAATCTTCGTTGCATTCTTCTTGTAATCAAGTTGCAATAATTGGTGTTTGTTCAATCAAATAATAGAGCTTGTTATTTTGCAAATGGTAGTATGACAGTGTGAGTGTGTGGTTACGCATATTAAAAAAGCTGAAATTGTATTTCTTATATTGCTCTTAGCTATCCTGCATTTCCGATCTCTGTTAATGAAGCACATTGTGCAGTTGACAGAGAGAGAAAAAGTTTATTTGAAATGTACTCGTATTAGCATAAATATATAGAGTATAGATAAAAGTAAATCGATTAATTATACTGGTACACAGAGACACACTACATAGAAATGCACAGTTACATGTGTTAGTGTTGTTTGTGAAGCAGAGCATTAGGTCTGTCGTTTGTCTGTCTGTCTTTGGGTCGCTCTCGTACGTAATGCTGCACTGATTCACAACCACGACGCACTGCAAGTGTATCTGAAGTCATGTACTTGGCTTTGTTACGGATATTGTGATGATAAGGTATGCAGTGCAGTGTCAAGTGAAGTCTGTGTATGTGACTGTGTGTGTAGGAAAACCTGTATGACCAGAATATAAAAGACAGTTTACTTTTATTTTGACTTTAGTTTACTCATCACAGTTCCCCCAAAGACTCTCATTTCCTATTCTGCGGATGTTTCCTATCACTTTTCACCTATTCATATGCACACAGCTAATATTTCTGCCTAGACCAACAAAGCCCATTCCAATTGCTTAGAAATTAACGAGCTTAATTCCTTCCATCACTTCCATTCCTCTCTGCCAATAGACAAGTTACTCCCTTCGTTCTAGAAGAAAAGAAAGTATTGGACTTTAGTTCTTTATAGAATCCAACAGAATAGCAACACACAGTTACAAATACACTCAACGAGTGATCACAATAATCCCAGGATGAAAAGGAAATTCTGTTTTCTTCGTGTTTGTGCCCTTAGCCTCACGCTACTCTTCATTTCTCACTCCAGTGCAAATGTTTTCAAACGCTTTTCTCGGTTTTCTGACCTCTTGCGGAAAGGATCACATTGGAATTCGGGTAAAATTTCCTTTTATCCCTTAAAAATCATTTTCATGGCTCTTCTGGCTTAATTTGCTGATGGGGCAAGATGAGACAATAATTTATTGAGCTTAAAACATCTAATGCTAACGAAGTCAAGTGATGGCGTTGAGAATGTTGCTATCAAGGAATTCAGTAGCGCATTCAGAACTGCACTTTTAAGAATTGTTTTTAACTTAAGTCATAGGGTTGAAATAAATGCCGAATTTTGTAACTGTTTTGATCAATTCATAAATTATTAGTAGAAAGTTAATTCAACTAAAATAAATTTTCTTTTAAAGTTTTGGGATTTTAAAATGATAAATTACGAGTCAGGATGCTCTCACTCTAATAGAGAGGTGATACTAGAATAATATTATTGTTTCGACAGTCAAATAATAATAATAAAATTATACCTTTAGTAAGTGAGATAATTTAGAGCTCGTAAATTCTGGCTAAGACATTTCAATTTTCAACTGACAATAAGGCGTTCCTATGTATCGCTGACGATGCACTTAAAAAACTTCGACAGATAATTTCGTTAGTTGAGAGAATTCTTCCTTATGTTCATGAAATTGTGATTTATCATATCTGAGGGAAAACGTATGTCACGATATTCCTGGAGGCTGAGGCACTTTTAACACATAATACATTGGAAATCAAACTTACTATCGCACTAGAAATTGCAAGTATATCAATCACATGAAATTTTTGACATGCTATGTTTGTTTTTCTTCAACTCGTCGATTGTTAATCTCAAATGTTTTGTTATAAATCACGTTTGCCTCATGCAAGCGCAGCATCTCGTAATTGGTGGTGGAAAGTGATCTCTTAAATCTGCAGATACCATTTTCCAAAATTTGTTTTGACTTCAGGACCTTTTAGCTCTGTAAATGAAGGGGACAAGAGAAATAATTATTTATCGGCAATAGTTTATGTGTGTATAGGAAATGCTATGTCAATATTTGTAATAATGCAGAAATCTCTCATGAATCAAAACCACAAAGAAAGAAACTAGACAAACGAGCTAAGAGTGCATAATTAGGTAATGGACTTCTCGATCACCATCACTCACTCTTTACAAATCAAAGTTGCTAATAATCTAGCCTACAACTATACAGCAGTTTTGTTATTGTTCATGAAACCTTAGGAGATTAAATCTTAATGTATTTCTCTGCTCATCACATTCATTAGTCACTACATTATCGCTTAGCTTAAAATGACAATGGCCATAGAAGGAGTTAGAAGGAAACTCATGAGTCATGAATAGTTAATTTGAAATTGATAGCATTTAAGTTGTCGTTTTACAACATTATACGTAATTGCACTAACTCAGCTACTTAGTTAGCAAAGATACACACAATTAATTTCCTGTAGTAGCTCTTTGCTGTAGGTAAAAAATTAAAAGAGCTACCTAAGAAAACTTATCCTTTTGAATTTTATGAAAACGGGAAAAACCAAACATTAATTGTAATTTCAGAGCACACATAACATTCTTTAATTTACTTGTTTCTCTCTGACCTTTGCCCTTAATTGTAAATAAAAGGATCTGTAATTTGATGCCATTAGTCCTTATGTATTAATGCTTTTAGTAACTATATAGTTTCAAAACTGAATGAGGCTCCAGTATAAGTTTATATGCGTATAATAATATTATCACAGATACTATTAAGATGAGCATATCTCTGTACTTACAATTACTGTAACAAAGTATGATGACTTATTACGCACTTTACTTCCCATCTAGGGTAAGACATTGTGGAATTTAATCAAGTCCACCGTAGAAAAGAATGTTAACAACAGACGTAGATAGATAAGATAAGAGTAAGGCACGCACGTAGCGTAAATTCATCATAAATAAGAATGAATGAGATCTATCACTTTCACCTGTTTCGTGTGTCCATCATGTCACACGTCTTGGGCTATGAAATGAAAAGCATTAAGAAGGATGGCAATTAAGAACCTTCTGGTGTGGCACATCAAATCCTCCACTTACACATTCCTTACTCCATGTTACTAATACAATATGAGTAGGTGTGGCATCTTCCGACCTCCACTCCACTCTACGAACGATCCCTATTCATTTCTTAACAGAATGACAATTTGCAATTATTTAATTCATACACATCATAATATTATGCATAATACATAGCAGCCATCAGCTCAACATTAGAGTACAAATGAATTGTCACTTCGTGATTTTTTTTGAGAACGGTAACTACTTAAAATGACTAAGTGTCATACCGATGGAAAGCTGAGGAAAATCTCTGTAGGAGAGTTTTTGTTAAATTGAGGTGAAGAAGAAAGTGGTGATTCAATTCACGTAATATAATCCTTTTTTGCTAAATATGCGGAGGTACTGTGAGATTTTCAGTTGACTTTTTGTAAATAGCTTCCTTGCATCCTTCTCATAGTTCTGCAGATATGAGATTCTTTTCTCTAGTTTCGTGAAATCTTCAAAGTGTGAGAGGTTATACGTTTAGGTACCCTACTTTTTAGATTTACGCAGCGATTCATATTCTTTGGTTTCGTAAATAACCTTAAAATACGTGCAGATGCTGTCGTAATAATGTGATATGATTATGGTACAATGGTACAGAATGATTTTTTACAGATGTTTCACAACGGTTAATAGTGTACGTGTAGGAATTAATAAGAAATAAAAATTGTTGTGGGTGAGAAAAAGGACTTTCAATGATCAGCTTTAGCATGGTAATAAGAATATCGTGATATCATATGAATGGGATGGGTTCTTGTAATGGAACGTCAATATTTGGCATTGTAACAAAAGCTGAATTCGTTGAAAATCCTTTATAGCTGCCCATGCCAAGTAGAAGCCAAGTTTTTAATTAAAATCAAATGATGGGATGATAGTAAAAGTTACTAGGTACACACATAGCCTATACCTACTTATAGTACTTATTATATACTTATCATATTATATAGAGTTTTAAAAAGTTATAATTAAATGACTTTCTTCCTGTTTTGTTTATAGTGTGTATACATAGCTTAATAATGTCCCTGGCTCTTACTCCTTTCCACCCACGTGTCTAAAATTATTTCTAATAAATATATCATGATGATGATTATCATTGTTTGTGTTGGTAGTGGGGATGATAATGCATTCTGCCTTAATTTATGGATATAAATGCATGCACGTTTGTTAACTAATCTAAATTGGATTGATTTATTATTTCAGAATCCCTTGGAGGATTATCACCAGCATATTACGATTCTAGAGGAAGAGTGTTGGTGGCTGATAACGAGGCGGAAGCAAGTGACGGAGCTGTTGAGACTGTCGTACCAATGAACAATGAGGATCATATTTCTTCAGGATTTTCACCTGTGACATTTACATCTCGACTGCAGTTGCCTCCTCAGCTGATGAGAGCAGAAGGTCCTAATAAGGACAGCAGCTACAGTTACAGCACCAGCTTCCCCATTCAGAGCCACAACGTCAATCACCCCCATCTGCCCCCCGTGCTCCTCCAACCAATTATTCAGTACATCATACAACTCCCTTCGACTCACAAACAATTCGATCAGAGTGGAAATGAATTGGAGAAAATTATGCAGAACATTGAGGAGCCAGAGAGTAGTACGAGTAATCTCAGCGAGAATTTAATCGAGATGATGGAAGAAGCAAGCAAAGGGGAAGATTCTAGCAATAACGAACCTCAAATGCTCCCGACATCCCAAACGGAGTCAACCGACACGAAAGTTCAACGGGAGACCATGGACAATTTGATGTCAATTATTGAGCACATGAATAATGTGTCTGACGCAGATGTTGTCGTCAACACTCCAAATCTTTCAGCAGATTCTGTAAATTCTTCGTCAGAAAACGACGTGGCGCTAACGTATGAACCTGTGGAATCTTCAACTCAAGGATCATCAGCTCCTGAAGATAATAATTATCAGTATGTTGAATCCTATGGTCAGGGATATTCAAATCGTCCCTCACAACAAGAACCAAGGATTACTAAATACAGTTCCATGAATAATCCACAAGGGTATTATAATTCCCAGAATCGAAACATAATTAAGAATGGATTTCTTAAATCTAGTTTACGAAGATTACAGCCTGACCCGGAGGAAACTGAAGAAGCCATCAGCTTATTCTCTCATTTGTCCGACCAGATATTTCGAGATATGAATCAGCAGTCCCTCCGAAATGATAATAGAAATGCAAGGGCAAGAGCAAATAGCAGGGATGGTGGCTACCAAAGAAGCGCCGTCGGGACAAATCCTGCATCTTACTCCAGACAGGATTCCTTGTTAGATCCCAACTATGGAGAATCGTCAGCCTATTACACTTCTTATTCAAATCAACGACCTCCACTCGACTCAGAGATTTACCAAACTTTACAAACCATTTTAAGAAACAAATGATCTTTATGTTAAATGATTGCTGCAAGATTTTGTTTTAAAGAATTGTTGATAAATCAATTTCCAAAATGTTAATTGCCAGAATACTCAATGGACAAGTAATTTGGAGCTTTAAGATTTTATATAAGTTAATAAATAATATATAGGTAGTCCGTTTATAACTTTAAAGGTTTTTATCGTTTGTTTTTGGTAGAGTGCGTAGTTGAATAGTAGATATGAATATCAAGTTTTTGATTGTACCGTGAAAAGATCTCATTTCTCAGGAGTTTCGTCTTGAAATATTGCAGACAAACGCCTCAGAAAATATACATGTAATTTAGTTATTGTATATCAACTGATATATCTGTGGGAAAAATTAGTTGTATTGTTCTCCGGATATTTTGATATTCTACTGACGAAATTTTATTTTTGTATTTGCTGATTTGTTTAATTTTTACTGAATCTTCTTTAAGCTTTATGCAAATGTGTCATTCCATTATAGTTTCTGTTCCAATTGCACAGAGCTAAATATTTTTGAACACTGTTTTCGTTTAAAGCGGTCATTGGCACTGAATGAGCTGTTCTAGGAGCTTTAATTGTTTTTAAAATAATACTCCGCTTGTAATGTAGCTATAGATGGAATGTAGTTGTCATTTAGACTGCCTTTGTTTCGTCTCAAATGTGTTTTAAGAGTAGGATTTTTGTTTGTACTGTGAATGTTTCTACAGAAAATGAACTAATAAAGAACATGTTATGTAAATCACGAATCGATAAGGAATTTTCATGGATCTGTTGATCTATTTTACATACCCATATATTATTTATACACCCTGGACATGTTATTTTATATGAAATGTGTATAGCATTTTTAAGCGCATATCATTTAGATAAGTGCATATCTTACGATAATTAACAATATTGACGTATCATTTTCGACTATGGATAATCTTTAAATAACCTATTTAAATAACATGAAGAATGTTGAGTTTGGTGAGGAATTAGCGATTAGGTTGCAATAATATTATGTGTTAGTTGTAGTCGCTTCTGGATTCGTGAAATAAGTCTACTTCATAAGATATTAATGCGTATCATCGGAAGAACGTCTTCAGCCAAAGTTGAATATTTACATTATGTAGCCAGGAATAGGAATATTCCAAGTTTTAAAGCAGACGACCTATATATATCATATTTCTTTAAGATTCACAGTTATATACAATTAAGTGATTTACATGCATGGCCAGGCCATATCCATATCACGTTGGGATTGGGGATGCGAAGGAGAAGAGTACCAAACAACAGTATTTTCTCTCACGATGATAAATTAGAATATTAGATTGCGTAGATAGGAAAATCTTGTGCCGGTGGTAGATTCCTGGAGTCATTGTCCTTCCATGATGAGATTCAACTTCAGTGGCACACAAGAAGTTGCACCGAGAGCAAGCAACTTTCATAAAAATGTACCCAAAATTTTATTTTCGTTTGAGTTTAGTTTTATTGCAATTATTTAGCGCCTATTGCCACGATGCTCTTCAGTTAGAAAATGTGATAGAGCCAATAGTGTCTGCAGGTGGAAAACCATTGTCAAAATTGAAAGCTTTCCCATCTTCACCAAAATTTGACGGTGTCTTCCCTCCAAACTTGGACTATGGACAAGGAGGAGGTCGATATGTGGGATCTGAAACCGCTCCGTCTGTTGCAGACATAGACGGGGATCCTCTGCGGCATCTCGATCCAATTAATTTACGATCTGATTGTCAAACTACAACGAAAACCGAAAGCCCCGATTTTTTCAATCCATTTGGCTTTCCTTTCAACCCGCTTTTTCCTTCTAGTGACCACTCAAGAACCAGTGCACGAGGGGCAGAATGTGTCCATCTTTCTAATTGCAGCAGCATTCTTGGTTCGGTTGTCAACAGTGCCGAACCGGACGATTATTGTGCCCTAGAAGAACGAGATGGGTCCATTGGCATCTGCTGTGATCCCAGTAAAATTAATTTCATCATTTAAACCATAACTATCTCTAGAATTTACATTTTTGTTTTCAATTTTTGATAATTTCTATCATTGAAGGATTTTAAACTTCTTTTTTACATTTTTAAATGATAATTTGTGATAATAATGGCATTTTTCAGGAAAAGCGAGTTTTTTTTCATTTGAAACTCAATTAAATTGTAAAAGAAAACAATTTTATATCTGAATTTTATTTGTTGTAGGTTTCTCACTGAGCAGTTCACGAAACTCGGCGCTAAACGTGAACGTTGACCTTCGCATAAAACTGAAGGACACTGACAATCCTAAGATAATGGACCAAGCTTTAGCTGCTCTTCATGCAAGCACTAAGGAAGCTATAATTTACTTGGAGAATTTGAATATTCTGCGTAAGAACTACTTTAACAGAGGAATTTATCTTCGAAACGACAGTCAGTATATTCACCCGCCTATGGTGGGGGCCCTGAGTGTGGGAGAAGGTGGACTGGCTCTCGTTCAAGTTACACGTGGATTAGCTGCCAAGTATGAAAATCTCTTTTTTCCTTATCTCTTGACTATTCCTGAATTATAATGACGTTTCTATTTGTCTCTTCTTTATTTGCATATATTTTCAGGCTTAGCATCACAGGGCAGATAAACAGTGCGAGTGTGTTGAACACGGAGACAGGGAATCTCTTTTGTCCAGACTCTGGTCCACCGAGTTGTCCTCTTTACACGAAAAGCTACCGACAGATCGATGGTTCCTGCAACAATCCCAAGTTTACCAAAGTAGGACAGACATACACTCCATTGGTCAGGCTGACGTATGCAAGTTATTCCGACGGAGTTCATAGTCCTCGAATCGGCGTCAGCACCAACGATTCCTTTCTACCTTCCGCTCGTTTGGTTAGTGCCACCATAGCCACTGGAGACAGACGACCCTCACATTTTCTCACTTACCTTTTTGCTCAACATGGACAATTTATTGCGTGAGTTTTCCAGATATATTCATTAATACAAAAGTTATTGAAGGTGTGGAATAAAATTACTTCGATAGACCATATGATCATGCCATTAGATGCAGAAATCAAGTGAAAAGGGAATATATTTCTCTTTTTGGACAAAAACGATTAAAAATGCAAAATTAGATTATATCTGTCTCATTGGATCTTTCTTAAGTGTATTTTTTTCAATTTATCGCGATTTGTTTTGATTTTTATACATAAAAGATTTAGCAGATTCATAAACCGGAAGAGGAATAAATCGTGAACATAAATCATTGCATTCGTCAGATGAATTTTTAATTAAATTTTCACTTATTACAGGCACGATATGTCTCATGTTCCATTTCCAAACTTGGAAGATACATTGCCAATTAAATGTTGTACAGAGGATTGGAAATATTTGGAAAATCCACAGAAAAATCTTCATCCATTGTGCTTTCCGATTGAGATTCCAACGCGGGATCCTTTTTATAAAGTGTTCAATGCCCAGTGCATGCCATTTGTGCGCAGTATGGTCTCTTCTACCAAATGCACGGTCGGTCCTGCTGAGCAATTAAATCAAGTGACTCATTGGATGGACCTCTCTGGAATTTATGGTTCAACGATGGCCATTTCGAGACGGATCAGACAATATTCAGGAGGGCGGTTGAAGTCCATGCTGTACAACGGGAAGCATTTCTTGAAGTTGCAACCCTACTGCCGAACACCCTATGATCAACCCAATTGCGTGTTTCAATCCGGTAGGTACTTTTCCATTCCCATATCCACTAGAAAATGTTTTTGTTGATGAAATAATCAAATTAAAATTTTTAACGGAATGATAGGAGACATTCGTGTCAATCATCAGTTGTACCTGACGGTTCTTCACAATATTTGGAATCGAGAACACAATCGAATCGCCGATGTTCTTGCCAGCTACCATCATGATTGGTCGGATGAAATCATTTTCCAAGAAGCTAGGAAGATAGCAATCGCCGAATTCCAACACATAACTTATAACGAAATGATCCCTCTTCTCGTAGGTAAGAACTATTTCTAAAGTAATATTTAATGTTGTTTCAGGACATATAATTTACAGAATTCTAGATGCTTCTACAAATAAGTTGCCATCGCGTATCTATTAAGAAGTTTAATTAGTCAAAATAGTATTTTAATGAGTTGGGTAATATAGGGAACAGGTTTCATGGCTCTTTTATTTATTTTAGGCCCAAAAGCAGCAAGGATGTTCAATTTGGTCCCTCTAAAATTTGGTTACACGGATTTTGATGTGACTGTCGATGGGTCTGTAGGAAATGAACACACGACGGCTGCCTTTAGAATGGGCCATTCCATGATCGAAGACTTTATCAAAATCATTTCCAACCATAAAAGTGTTGTGAATCTGACTCTCCATGAAACTGGAGACAATTCTCCATATTTATTTTATGACGGAGTTTATGATGGAGCAATTCGAGGTCTCACGCGCATGTCGGCAGAAAATTTTGATCAGTGGGTCACCAAAGAAGTGAGCATTATAAATTCAAATATCTTTAATAGATATTTATTTATTTTATTGTTTAATCACACTCTGTAATTCATTGTCATTAAAATTATTGTGCTTATTTTTTATAGCTGACCCAACATCTTTTCCAAGATGTTCACCAACCTTTTGGCATGGATTTAGCCGCCATTAATGTTCAACGAGGAAGAGATCATGTAAGAATTTATTTTTTATCAACCCTAATACATATATACATCGACATAGATATTGATATTGTTTTTGCTAATGGTTGTGCAGGGTTTACCAAGTTATGCAGCAGTTGTGAACTATTTGAGTGCCTACTGCAATCTTCCTCCAATCTCAAGTTTCGAAGATATGAGTAAAATGATCCCTGCGCCGATAATTGGAGATTACAAAAGGATTTACTCCAGTTATGCAGACGTTGATTTGTGGATTGGCGGTTTATGCGAGCATCCTGTTCCTGGTGGAGTCGTAGGCCCAACCTTTGCATGCCTCATGGGCAATCAATTTGCACGCTCAAAAGTTGGAGACAGATTTTATTATGAGCATGGTGGCTTGCCCAATTCTTTTACAGAAGGTACTCTATTTTTATGCTCATCTTTAATTACAACTAAAATTTGATTGAGATTTACAAAGTCATGGATTTCATTTCAGATCAACTTCAGTCCATCCGAAGTGCGAGTTCTGCTCGTCTCATGTGTGACAACGGTGACAACATAGACAGCATGCAGCCTTTGGTGTTCCAAAAGATTTCCTCAGTGAATCCCCTTGTCAGTTGCTCAGACAGTCTTGCTATCCCCGCCGTAGATCTCACGCCCTGGCTCAACTATGCAGTTCCTCCAGTTTAAAAATAATTTGTCAATTTTATTCAAATGTTTTTGCGTAGGCGAACAATCAGCTATATTCATTATATATACTAATTTAAGATTTATAGTGAATACTATATAGACGAATATTTTTAAGCCTATTTAATCCTATGCTAATTATGCTAATATGCTAATTATATTTTCCTACTGAAAATAAGAGTGTTTAATATAATTTTTCAATCGTTGAAACTGCAGGCACCATTAGTTTTAGTTAAGTTTATGTTGGAAGCAAATCTAGTCCTCCATTATGGAAAATTCTTTTGCAGTAGTGTCTCCGATAAATATAGTAACCAGATTATCTAAATTCAAATATGTAACAAAAATGGGGTAATAATTATGTAATTATTACAAACTAGCTATTAATATTATGTTGGAATTAGTCGTTAATAAAGGAACAACTTTTCGCATTTTAATTAACTTACTCAATACTTCATTTTATTATGCATTTACTTTGTAGAACAAGCTCTTGAATCCTCATCGACATATTTACGAATGTTATTTCGAACTGCACTATGCCCTTTGCATTCTAATTCGAACAACTCATTTCTAAGAGGTACCTAGTACTAAAAACTTGAACTTTAATTATTTTTCATTTCTCTTCTTTCATAACAATAATCCAACAATAACGTCCATAATATTATGCCTTTATCTAACCTTTGGTAGCCCTGTGCTGTGGTGAAATAATAATGTATCTAGCTTATCAGTCAGTTTACTATATACTAATATCCCAAAATAGAATGCTTTATCCATTTAAATAGCTGATTGTACATAATACATAATACACTGCATAAAACTACCCTAGAAAAGTTTGTTTTCAAGAATTGCGAGGGTAAATCTACGAAAAACAAGTCGTATCTTCAGAGTGTACCTATTCATCCATAAATAATAATAATTGAGGAATACAAAACAGTGGTAACCCTTTCCTTTGGGATTCAACTCACCCAAATGATATTTACATGCAGTTGAACTGCAATAACAAAAGCAAGAGCGGAGTCAGCGGAGTGGCTTCAAAGGTCCCTTTGCTTTCCATGACCATGAAGAGGACTTACTATCAGGCAACAGAGATGCACACTGGTACAAAAGTCCAAATATGTTGTTGAAGATAAACTGTGGGCTATTTTTAAAATCATCTTTAACTTTCAATAAGAATGAATGGACTGAAGTGGGAAGCTGATGAAAACTTTGGGTATAAATAGGAAGGATCTTCTTTCTGAAACTATCAATCAACTCACAGCTTCTCCAGCAGTACAACCACATCTCTCAAAACCTTCCTCTCGCAATTCCATAAACCAACCAACTTCAAAATGAAATCCGTAATTCAAAAAAAAATTCTCTTAAAATATCAAATCATCCTGAAAAGTTTGAAATAACTAATTTGTGTGACAATTTTAGGTTTTGGCTATGATCTTGTTCGCTGCAGCTGCGTCTGCCAACTACCAGCAGTCCGCTCCAATGCTCAGCTACGGCTCTTCCAGCTACTCGGCACCGGCGGCACCCGTCATCCCAATCGTCCGTTTGAACCAGAACATCGGAGAATCCGGAGTTACCTCTGAGTAAGAATACATTATTTCAGATTTTCATTCCGCATTCAAAATTCCCTCCATCACTTTTATAACCCATGAATATTTTCACTAATAACTTTACTTTTACAGTTTCGAGAGCGGAAACGGAATCAAGTCCCAAGAAAATACGGATGTTTTCCAAGCAGCCACACGTACCTTAGATGACGGAAGCACCACCGACAAAGAAATCAAGAAGACCGGATCTTACAGCTACACCGGTAATTTTACATTTCCGAGTCGCCGTTCATTATTGGTGTCTAACACTGTTTACAATTGAGAATTGATTTTACTTTATTTTAACTCCTTGCAGCCCCCGATGGACAAGTCATCTCCACCAGCTACGTCGCTGATGCCTCCGGATTCCACGTCTCTGGCAGCCATCTCCCAGTACCCGTAGAAATGCCCGCTGAACTCAAGGCCGCCTTTGCCGAAGTTGCTGCCCGCCCAGTTCAACGTTTTGTTGATTCTTATGAATCCGCCCCAGTAAGATCTGCCTATGCTGCCCCACTCCCAGTGCGCATGGTCAGCTCCTATGCCGCCCCAGCACCCGCCGTCCGCTTCAACAGCTACTCTGCTCCCGCCGCCCCTGAAATCCGTGTCAACTATGCTGCCCCAGTCCGTTCCTTATATTAATTTGACAGACTTGTTTTAGTTTTCCCTTGACTTCGTACATTTTTAATACAATTAATGCATCGATTTGCATTAATTTTTCTTTATCGCATATTTTATATCAACTGTTATTCAGTAAGTTTCGCCGAAATTTCAATATAAGATGCTGGCGTTTTATATTGAAACCCAAAATTATGTCTACTGTGATTTTAATTGACAAAATAAATATTATCAATATATAAAGCAACAAAATCCACCGATTACATTCTATTGTTTTGATCATAATAATTAGTAGTCATTTTACTGCTCCACGAATCATTTACATGAGTTTTACGAACGAACACTATTATACACTAACACTAAAAATATGTCAATTAGTATCACTGAAAATTGTAAGCGGATTATAGGGGCATGTTTGCATAACATTGTTTGTAATAATAAAAATTGTTGCGATAAGGCCTTTATGCACTCAAGCGCCATAATCTGTTATTCATTGACGAATGCCTGTAAAAATTGTCAGGAGGAAATTACTCAAAAATCTTGCCAAATATCTAATTTTGATTCATAATTAACTGGCGTGTGCATATATTATAGTCACAGTAGAACAAACATTCCTTTTGGGTAGAAAACGAAGTGCGAATGGGCAGAGAGTCTTAATAGCAATAATAATGCCATTATCTGCATAGGTATTCTTTATGCAAATATTAAAATAGTATTTTATGTCATTTAATACATCTTCTGTGCAATGTGCTCCTACCTTCAAGTGTGCACATCAATTACAACAGCGAATCACGCATTATGTGGATGTAATATTAGGGGAAGATCCTCAGAGAACGTGCATATCATGAGTGAATATGAACACATTTTTAATGGAAACGGTAATGGCCCAAAATGCGCATTGATATTTCTCAATTTGTTAAGGAGGGGTTGTAACTTTGAAAAATCTCGATTTCGCTTCCAGTTCGAGTTCGAGCAAAGAGATGAACATTTATGAAATCGTTCCACATTTTTCGAGGGAATCTTGACCAACATTTCAAAAATTATAACTCCATATTAGAAAAAATTTTTGGTTTTGTGGAGTAGAGACAACTCATGGAAAAAATTTATTTTGAATTTTCCGACACACTTAGAAGAAGATAATTATGATCCTCAGCTTGCCCTTGAGTTTTTTTCTATTTTTTTTTGATATTTTTTGCAACTCTACGTTTTTTCAAAACAGTACGACAGTAGCGGTAAGTAAAATGTAGCGTGGATGGACAATGGCTATACGCTTTCCAACTCCACTCTACTTTAGTGTTTGTTGTGAAGTAGGCTTACGTTATTAAGAAACGGCCTCGTTTCTTTATAAGATCCAAATGTCTGTCTGTATCTACGTACGTCCGTACGTACGTACGT
>JAAAYG020003296.1:0-19669 GCA_009936455.2 Tomocerus minor
TTTTTTTCCCGGGAATTCCCGGGAATTCCCGGGAAATTCCCGTTTCCCGGGAAACTCCAAAACCCCCCGGGATTGAACCCCCTAATTATATAGTTATATAGCTGGCTCTACGATACGATGACATAGTACGATGTCCCATTTCCCAACACGGCTTAAGAATCTAAGGATCCAAAGTAGAAAAAACACGTTTTCGACATAGTTGGGGTTTATATATGAATGCACAGAGAAATTTTATATTTATTCAACTAGGATTTGATTATTTTCTGGCCACACTACTACTGTCCTCAAGTAGGCATAGGACGCAAGAGTTGCGTGAAGTGGACTGAAGTGGATGAAAAGTGACAGACGAGAGTCTATAATGCAATAATATACTTCAGAGGTCCTGCTGCGAACATAAAAATGAAACGGGACTTCATAAACTTTCCACTACCCTCCCAATAATGTCCACGTAGCTACTAAAATTATTTCTAGTAAATAAACTTCCCGAATCCCTCTCCACCGCAATACAATCCTCCAAATGTGACTTTGAAAAAGACAATAATTTCCTCTAGAGACACACATAAAACTTTCATAAAACTTTATTTTACCCAACTTACAATGTTCAAATGCAATATGAACACTGACCTAACATAAATTCAACAGGAACTGCACAAAATTTGTCTAGACACAATTGCATAAAGTGCACTCATTGAAATTATCAACAATAACGTACCTGCAATAACTTCTTATGGCCTTACTAACAGATATCTATGACCTTCATTAGTAACAATTAGTAATAAATGATATTCTGTATCAACTATATATTATTATAATCACTTCTGTACATAGGAGCTTATAATTACGTTAATAAAATTTTAAATGTTATTTATGCCAATAATTACCATTTTTACTCTGACAGAAAATAGTGCCTTTTTAGACGAGGAAAATTATTTTTAGTTTCAAAGTTAGAAAATGTATTGCATGTTTATCATTCGTTATATTTATTTTCCAAAATAGAATTTTGTATAATATTCTTCAATTAGGTTTCTTTCATCTCCGAATAGTTTCATGCAATTTAATTTTTGAAACTAGCAAGATCCAATGGTCTAGAAATTGTCGGGTGTGTTCAATACGCCATCCTGTAACAGTAATACACTAATGGAACAGTAAAAATGATAATAGCAATAAAGATCCTGGTAGTTAAGAGCACTCATTCTGATATTACTAACGCACTGTGCGTGTTTTTTTTCCTGCAGGATGTTTGTATTTGACCTAATCTAATTACATACAACTAAGAGCTCGTTTTTCCCGATGGCTTGCGTAAACATCTGCTACTCTTCAATTACATACAAGAGTATAGAATGTAGTCCATATATATATAGTAGAGGTTATAGGTACATCAATAATTTTAACAGTGCATCCGAACAGTCTAAGAAGAAAATTAAAACTGATGTTAAGTAAGGATAACCTTAATTGCAATTAAGGTTGACTCTGTGAGTAATGTGGTCCAAGGTAAAAGTAGAGAAAGTCGTCTGGTTTTAATGAACTCCAAAATAGAATTTGTAACTGTAAACGATATAAAATACTAGTGTAAGTAGTAGCTTAAGTATTAACTTTTTATTAGTACTTAACTAGTGAATGTACGTAAGTGGGGTGGATTTTACAAGCTCGATTCAATTTCGGGCTTGTAATGAAACTACAATCTTTCGACGTGATTTAATGAGGGCCTGTGAGAAATCCTGAGAGTTTCTTTATTGTGTTGCTTTCTTTGTCCGCCCTAATTCGGTTTTAAGTGAAGTTGGATTGGACTCATGTGCTGGTTGATCTCGAGCTTCAGCTGGACACACAATGAAAAAGAGAAGTAGGCACTTTACTAAGTTTCTCTAACTGAACTCAATTTCCTCAGATGTCTGCAACGGTTCTGTTTCCTCGCACACACAGTCATGCACTTACAGATAGAGAGAAAGAGAGAGGTCTCGTTCTTTCTGCACCTTATGGATGATGTGCTACGTGAACTAGTAAATATCATCAAGTTCAATCATTTTCCTTGAGTCGAGGATCTACTCGAGCCAAAATCATTGTCCTTTAAGTAATGTTGTCCGGCCACTTTCTTCACTTCCCCTTCATTCCCCATTTCTCGAGAGAACCTAGAAGTTAGAAGTCATTGAACTCTTCAACTCTCTTCCACGCAATTGCATTCTGTGTCCTCACTGGATCCCGGAATCTTTACAACCAAATTTTTACAACCGGGGGCAGTGATGCTTTACAACCTGAGCGCATAGAGTGAAAATTTACAACCAGAGAGTGAAGTTTTATAACTACATATGGAAATACATTGCATTATGTGCATGTGGAGTCATTAATCGTAGTATTTATATTCACGTTCGAAATAAGCACAAATAAATAATATTACAAATTACAATGTGATGTAGATTGATTGGTGATGATAAAAGTTAGATTTCAATTAACTATTTAAATTAATTCAGTAAAAAATATTGATGAGTCAAAAATACAAGTATGAGTAATAATTGTATGCATATGGGCCATGGACATTTAAATATGACGTTTCTTATCATCTTAGCCTTTCGTATAAGCAGTTTGCGGTGGTAGTAGCAGCGGAGTTATCTTCAGTATTTTTATTGATTGGTTTTTGCTTTTTGTTTTCCTTTGTTTTTGTGATGGTTTTTATCACGCAAATATTGTATCTAAATATCCACTGTGTGGTAACAAGTTTTTATTGTATATCTGAGTTTGTCATCGGCGTATCTGTACATAGAATTGGGAGCCTTCCGCTGAAATGAATCGATGAGAATTAAGTTTTGGCTCCATTAAACCACTTCTGTTCTTAGATGATCCACTTTCCAAAATGTTGTGTGAGGACATCGAAAAAATAAATCTAAAAAATATGCAACATAATATGGAAGATACTATTGCATATTGCATTACGCTACATTATCATCTATTTGTATATAGACGATTGGTACATTTTAGTCTTTACCGCATGAACATAATGCAATGTAGTTGCAAAGTTTCACTCTCTGGTTGTAAAGCGTCACTCTCTGGCTGTGAAGATTTGGATGTGAAGATTCCCTATAGTGTCCTCAATGACAGATGTACTTAACAGTTATCTATATACTTATATAGATACGTGTGTACTAGCCATCAACTGACAAGTTGACATCTAGAACTTTGTTTACCTTATTTTAATAATTAAAAACTTCTTGTACGGCCTTTATGAGCTATGACTTTGCCACTTGACCCTTTTGCCCTCAATTGAAGAGAAAAAAGTTCTTGCAGCTAGGTATTCCTTTACTTCGTAGTGCAAAACTTTTTCATCTTGAAAATGTTTATTAAAAAATTAATGTACTGCAATTAGAACAGGCTACATACAAGTAAACAAACTTCAAGGTTAATTGTATTGACCACAAGAGCTTGCTGTAGTGCTATAGCATGTTTGAAAATGAATGTTTTCTTCTTTAGGGTAGTATCATAAGAAAATAAATATTGCAATCCACAACACTTTGTAACAACAATGAATGTGTATTTTGTAATAAATAAAGAACATAAGGTTAGTTGTAATTGCAATGTATGAGGATCTGTTTAAGTGTGTACCTTCATTGTTTGAACATCATATGTTTTGAATTGGAATTTATTTATCGCCGATTTGTGCACAGATTGTGTTGAGAGGTTATTTTAGTAGCTGAATATAAAAAGCCATTAAATTGGTATATGGTAGTGTCATTGTTCCATCTGTGGGAAAATGCTAAGCCAAGTGTTCCATCGTCGAAATTTAATGTAGTTTTTCCAATGAATTTAATATTAACTGAGAGGGGATGTCATGAGCAGGGAATGCCATTAAACACCAAAGGACATTAAGGGAAAGACTTTTGATTAGTCTCCTTTACTTTCAGCGGGTTTGTTTTGGTTTATATTGCACAAATGCAATAGCCAAGGCAAAGTTGTGTATTTGCACAATATCCTCTTGTATAAATAAATAGAACGTAAATAGGGTTTGAAGTGGACAGGAAATTAAGTTCGTGAGTTTGGTGCTCAGCTCATGCTCCTCTGTCTGTTTACTGAGTAGTAGAAAACTGTTTGAACTGGAAGCTAAGAAAGAGTAAGCCTTCTGTCAAATTGGACTAGGCTTAGTCAAGAGATTAACTAGCATGTATAATATATTTATATAAAGGTACTTGGCTGATTTAGGCTGACAGAGAAGTTTAGTGCTTCATAGATTTTTATGACATTGCTATCGGGTAGAGGATTCTGTATTTACTGCGTATATAGATAGTCAAAATAGAGCATAAATAGGGAATTTGATCTTGAACATGAATATGTATGAAAGCAGGGAATTGGATGTAGAGAGGGAAGTTGAATGAACTACTACAGCTATAATATAGTATAGAGCTGACAAGAAGTTAGTGGTCTGACTTTTTAGTAGTGGTAAAGGTTTCTTCAGATGAAAAGTAATGCTTTAGATTAACTTTCCCCTTTGTTCTTCGTATTACTCGTTAGAATATTGCATAATAGGACGAGCTGAGCATTAGCCAAGAGAAAAGAGAAGAAAAAGCAACACGACCTCAGAATTTTCTATATTCCCACTATATTGGCAAAATGGATGCGGTAGCCTTTATTTATTGGGCCTAATTTTGAATGAAGGTAACTATCTGAGCTGGCAATATATTAAGGCCTGTGACTTAAATGGCTCCTGAACTTCCTACTGTTTTCCACCCGATGTAATTTAGTCTGATTATTATGGTTTGATGTATGTTGACACAGAGAATTTATATGAAGATGCATGCTGAAGTTGCAGAGACCTCCGGGCCTTAAATACCAATAAAGTCCCGTTTAGCTTCAGTGTGTCCTAACATAGTTCCCTTACTAATTTTCTGATTTTCTATGGTATTTTTAAGACTAAGTTAGGTCGTAAAGAAAAATTTCTGATGTTTCCTCTCAGATTGCCATCTCCTGCTGTTGCTACTACCTCACCTTAACTACTTTAGTTAATAATGTCAATAAAAGCCTTAGGTATAGATATACTTTCTATAAGATCCCGCAATATTAATATCAAGAGAGTAAAGAATGCAACATAGTGATACTATTAGGGAATGTCATTGCATTAGTAGAGAGAGAGAGAGAGAGAGAGAGAGAGAGAGAGAGAGAGAGAGGGGAAGAAGGTAACAGCAGTTGCACTAATAATATTGTACATTAAAGAAAGCCATAATAAGGGAAGGGACTAAGGAATTGGCTATCACATCCCGACAGTTTAGTTCCGAGTAAATTGAAGTGCAATACAGTGGCACGATGACGATGGCTCCCTTGCCTTGTCATGATGTCACATGAGATCTGATAAGAATTTTCTTTATTATTCTCGACGCTAGCTAAAACAGCCTTTATTGTAAGTATCTCTTGCTTGCTTGTTGTATGCGATGTTGTGTAGGATAGGGAAAATAAATATTTACTCCTTCAGCTCCTATTATAGTCGAGAATGAGAATTGTTTATTAGATACATATCCATATATAAGGATTTTTCCGTAGAGAACTTTCGGATATTTGGAAATTTGAGAATGAGATCGTTGAGGTACATTCAAGCTGAAGGTATACAATACACAGGGAAATCCTCCGATGTTATCTTAGTAGCACCGCATCACATCATATTCACAAAACACCGTTTTCCCATCAAATCTCACATCACAGTTAAGTCGACACGACTGTCAAAGAGAGAGTATGTCTCTTCTGTGTGGCATCCTCGCATCACAAACAACAAAAGAACAAAACAAAAACCTTCGGACAGCATTTCTGGAAATGGACGCACACTTCAAATAGCCACACTACACAATCTATAGAGCTTTTTTTTAGGAATGAGTTGGCTTAGCTTTAGCTCGGAGGAAAATGATCTGTCGTGTCGTGTTCCTATTGTTTGTCTACTGCATTCGTTTAGCCTGTGTGTTTGTTTCTCAGAGGGATGTCTTTCACACTGTGCAAATGACTCTAAGGATCCAATAACCAGAAATAATTCCTATGATTTCTCCCTTTGATATTTGGCTCACATGAGATATGCCCTTCTTTCCTTTTACCTACCGCATACCATAACACGGGAGACGTGTACAGGGACAAAACAGATAATAGCTCAGCTAGATTTTCTTATGCCACACGACAAACTACGATAAATATATAGCAGCCATACCAGCTTGTATATATATATCTATATTATGTGTCCTATCTAGTTGCGTTGTAGAATATTTATCGATAGACACTCTTGCTTCAGTCTCGACAGAATATTTTACTTTATTTTATGCGCATTAGCTGAGCTACAAAGATTAAATGTGAAGTGGACATGATATTACTTGAATTCGGTATTAGTCTCTCTTCCATGCGACTAACTAATATTCTAATATGACCATATATGAGGGCTAGAATATCACTGATAAGTTCTGATAACCTTTTCCCCTCATCGTGTCACGTATGACCATTCCATAATAAAATAATTGTAGCTGCACCATATCAGATTTTTTTGTGCTAGATTGTAACTGCCGACATTTGTTTGCACTTTTCATTACATTACGACATGCATCCATAGAGTAACAAAGTAACAAGGCTACATGAAGCACAAATAAGAGTACCGCCTCTACTCGTCAAGTATCCTGTGCTGTAGTTTAAAAAACTGAAACTGGTGGTGTTCCTTAATAGTTTTTAAAACAAATTAAATACTTTACTACCTATGAAGAGTATCAAGTTTAAAAAGTGCTTATAGTGTAGATATTATTTTTGCAATGTTATATAATGTTATATGCTTATCCTATTTGTTTGCACTTTTCATTACATTACGAAATGCATCCATGGAGTAACATGGCTACATGAAGCACAAATAAGAGTATCTTTTGAAGTATCCTGTAGTTTATAAATTGAAAAGTGGTGTTCCTAAACAGTTTTTAAAACAAATTAAGTACTTTGCTACCTATGAAGAGTATCAAGTTTAAAAAGTACTTTAACAGATGCACTTAGATCTAGTTTAGGTAGAACAAATGACAAAAACTTGCATAATTTCCGAAGTATTAGAGTTAATAGCTTAGAATATGTTTTATTATCCCCTGGATAATTCCTAATAGACTTCCCTGTTAGCTAGTACAGAAAACTGTAACAGTGGAACTTGAAAGTTTAGGACTCTTTTAAAGTTGGATTGAAGGGAATTATTCCTAAACTCCTTTGTATAAACATACTGGTTGGTACTGGTGCGTCCAAGGGAATGAGGCTCAAGCAAGCACAAAACTACCTACCTTATTATGTTATGTAGAGTAGAAAATCCGTAAAGTTTCGCTTTCAGTAGCTGAATTTCATTCAAAAGAATTGCATGTTCGCAAAGGTAAACATAATTTTACACAAGTGAGCGAGTTTTGTTGTGCCAACTTTAGCTATGCACTATTGAATAGCACTATATAAAGTTCAGTAATGAAAAGAAAGACCTAGAACTTCGTTTTACACTAAAAACTTGTTTTCTAACTCATTTTCACCAATTTCAAACCAGCGGAACAAGAAGAAAAAGAAATTATCCCTGTTCTACAATCAAGAATAAGATTCTAGATATCATTTCCACGAATAATTGCTGCATTTCCTAAAACATAGCGAGAATTGATTTGAATTAGGCCACGCTCACTTCACAATCTCATTTCCTTTAACAACTACTGCAAATTTTACAGTATAGGACTTAGCGATATTATTTAGTAGGACTATAACACTTCCCTGTGTTAATTGGAAACTTATTGGGCCACCTGCAGGTCCCTGCAAGAAAGCAGTAATTTTCCCCCTTTTTTAAAGTTTCTCCATTTAGATGTACTTATTGTGTACTATGAAAGCTACCAACCTTAGAAAAAGTTTATTTTCCTATTTAATTTTTTATCATTCAACAAGTATTACCGATGTTGGCATTTATAATCCTGACATAGATCATAAAAGTCAAAAGAAAATTAATGCAATTAACCTACTGCTTTACTCCTAAAGGATTACATTAAGTGACGATATTATTTTTTTTTTTTTACAATCGTTCATGTTTTTGAAATAGAAAGAAGGATTTGTTATTCACAAATGGAATTAGATTACCAGAAGCTACGAAACTATATAGACACAGATGATTTTTAAATATATGATGAAGAACAATCCGAAAGTAAACCTTGCAAGATTTCCGTAAAACAAGAACAAACGGTTCATTTGGCTCGATAGAATTTTATTTCTTTTGTTATCAGGAAAAAAAAAAGTAATACAGTAGATTATAAGCTAAGAATGTCTGAATAATAGAGCCGAAGGGCGAGAGTGAAAGGTGTAGCTATTATAAAGCTAATAAATCTGTTATACACCATCATATAGAGTGCTGTTAGCAGAGTGTATCTATATTAGAATCTAGGCGTGCTAATATTAGAAGCTAACAAAGCTGAATAAAATGGTAATGAACCGAAGAGCACTAAAGAGGCAAGACGTCTGCAAGATTACAAAAGAATTTCATTTGATAATAATAATACAGAGAGCTATATAGTTGAATGAAGGAGGTGAAAATATTCAGTTAGGAATTGGTATTGGTCAGAAGGAATGTGTGTCGGGTTCACTTAATTTCCAATGTAATCATTGGAGAGATCGGAATTCGGCCGGTGTAGCCATGTCAAGTCACTGGACTAATTAAACGAGCAATAGGGCAGGCCAGAGCGCTTTGGTAATTGCAATCGGTGCTCATCTAACCGCTTCATCAGACAGTTTTCTCTCCATTACTGTCAATGGCTGGCAAGACTCCTTAGCCTCGATAACTACCTGTAAAAACAATAGAGACTCTTCATTCCATTATTATGGAGAGTGGGAAGAAGAGATTTAAGATTACATTTCTCAAGCTTCAATGATTGCAGTTTTATGCCAGGCAGGCTACTGCTCCACCAGCACTACCTGGCTGGCACATATCTTTATAACGTGTGTGTGCGGTGTAGCAAGTAGAAAAGGATGCATGACATTAGCAGTCATGGTGAAGGGCAGAGACAGAATCCAATGGGTTAACGATGCTCACACTTCCAATCAGTTCTCTCAGTCAGCTACTCCACCAAGAGCTCATTACCTCATTGAACTTTGTTCAGATCCGAAGAACAAGACAAGAGTCTATTAAGTCAAGTCAAAGTCAAGAAAAGAAACAGGCAGGAAACTTCAAGGCGGAGAAATAGCCAGTTAACAGTAACAAATTCCCCATCGGATTTTCATTCAGATTCCAGTCCTGCCTTCAATTTAATTCAGTTGACTTGAGTTATACACTCCCAAACTATACGGCCGAAGCCAAACTGTATATTGTGTTAACCAATGCAACTCATGCAATTCCACTCCTTCTCTCATGCCAAACGACACCGAACACGTACTCCTCAAGAGCTGGGATCAAATCAAATCTCCCTAATCCTCCTTTTCTAAAAACAATTTAGAAAAGCCACGAAAATCTTAGAGAATTAAATGTGAAATTAAAAATAACCATGCAGTAATAAATGCATCTACTAATTTTACCATTAAAAAATTATCCATCTCATCGGAAAACCAGACGGCGTGATTCAATATACTATTTTTATACCATCATATTTTTAGTCAATTTTTCTAACAGAATATTTGCTTTTACCAATTTTCTCATTTTTGTACCACGTTTACTCGCATACTTAAAATTTTCTAAGCTAATTTTTTGTCAATCTATGGACTAGTAAGCTGGAATTTGGAATATAAATGTTTCGTCAGGAATTGTCAGAATTGTTTATACATAATATTCTGCTGTTTGATGGCTCATACTTGAAGAAAACGAGAATTGGATCTTCATTTTTTCAATAACTACCTTAGAGCCGGACAAGGTGAAGGCAATGATGAATTATATTTTTATTGCTATTATTATGTAGGTACACAATAATCCCGGATTGCCTAGAAGTGTAATAATTTAAAGATGTTGGATATTTTGTCTCGATCTCAGCTTTTGTAAATGGTTTTCAGACAGTTAGTATTGGGATGGGAATGGGAAGATGCGAAAGGAAGTGTTCGTGGTCGTAAGTTGAATGGAAAGGTAGTTCAGTGGTCTGAGTCTGATGAAAAACAAACGGCGGCGGTCAGTGCATTGGAAGACAGGCTAAGAGGCTACCTGGGTAGTTCGTGAAATGAATAATTAAAGATTGTTAGATGCTGCTCAGTGTTGCAAGTCTCGTCTCCTGGTATTATTTCATTTTCATTCAAAGCTCCTCCGTCCACTCCATTCCTCAGCCCACGACATTTCAGATCGGAATGAGGATATGAATCGGCCTTTCCGATTCAATTTCTTTCAAGTGTCTCCTAGCACTTTCATCTACTGCCCTTCTCCTCTCGCTAATACTCACACACACAGGCAACAAAAGTGAACTTTCGTTTAAAGGATCACATAATCTCATCTCGCTCTGTTTTTCAAGTACATAACCTACGTCCTTAAGTTATTCGGCGGTGTTCCTGTTATTGGAGCTGACTTTTTCTTAGTGACCACTTCTGAGGCTCTTCCAACGACTTCTCACTTCACAATAAACGAAAAACCTGGAGTTAGGGAGCTACTTACATAAATACTAATACATCAACTCTAAAACTCTGTGTCCCGATGGAAGTGGAGCGTCTGTCTGAAAAACCTAATCTCACTCTCTCTCAGCTTAATAAAATTCAGCTCTGTAGTAGCTAACGTCAGGAAGAAAGAGTGGATAAAGCCAGGTAGCCAAAAGTTCTTGGCTAAAAGATTAGATATTACTTTAGTGAGAAAAAAACTTTAGCGAGAAAGTAGCTACGTACGTAAACAGAATGTTTCCATTTGAAAAACAGCCCATTTTCTTCATTGTTATATGTGACTATTTCGAGTCCCTATGAAGACACTTTTAGAATTAGTGTTAAAAGTAACTGACAATCATCTAAAAGTCTTTTACTATCCCAAAAACTCTTTTTCTCCTACTTAAACTCCAAGAGAGTATTGTAAATAATGGTAATTATAGTTCCCTGACAATTCTACAAACTCACAAAAATGTAACACATTCAGAATTGCTGTTATATGTTAGAAACGAAAACGTTGCATGTCAAATGTGCTACTTAGGTATTCCTGTAGCACACACTAAACCGGTAATTCGATCTGTAAGGCAAATGACGAGAAAAAAGGCTTTTTTTGTTAATGGTAAGTGTAAGAATTGTGCCTGGGTGGTTGGTTGGTTGGTTGGTGATTGTGGCGTTTCACATTACCTACATAATGCTGACTGTGAGCATTCGAATTTCAAACTTTTCCTATTATTACTTTCTTCAGGTATACAGGAGTATAGATTGTAAATCATTAAGTTAATTCTATGTAAATACCAAGTGCAGAATAGAGTCAAAAGCATTTCTCCTCTCTATATCTATACAGTAGATATTTATTTAGAAAGAATTTGGGAACTATATAATAAGTTTGTAGATTTCAGCAACAAAAGCTATTCTTTCGCAGTTAGTTTAAAGGTAGAGGTGAAGTCTTGTAATATTCGTGAAAAGCTTTAACCAAGCCAATCCAATTTAAAAAAGTCAACTACAGAAAGACAAGTACGTAAGTTAAGGACTCCTAACTTTCTGCCACATCATCTTTATCTTTAAGACTTTCATTCATTCTTGCACATCAGCTCTGATCTGTTGGTTGCTATTTGTTAGCTAAGTAAAAGTAGGTACATGACCACACACTCCCCTCATACGTTTTTCGTCAGAATCCATTTGCTCAAACTGTAACACAGATAATAACTATGAACGTGTCTTTGGGAAGAGGAGAGAAATGAAAACTGTCAAATAAAAAGTGGGGGAGATAGTTCAGAGTTCCACTTTATCTGTTTCAATCGAAACAGCCTATTCTTCCCTTTTGCTACAGATAGCTTAACAGATAAGTTAACTTGTGAAGAGCGATATAGTTTCAGAGGAGAAAGAAACAAGATTGTTATTAGTAGTTTAGCGAGGAGTTGGATAGGAAAAGGAAGAGCAGGCAGTATATATTTAGATATTTAAGTAAGTAAGCAAAGGAGAAATGAGAAGACTTGAGTTTCTCTTCAGTTCAACTCAGTCTTGAACCCAATTGATATTGACAATGAGCTTAAAGGTGTATACTTTGTGCAATAGGCCACATCCCTCACCCGTTAGTAAAACCAACGGAAGAAAACTAATGGCTTTGCAAGAAAAATCCAAGTTTAAGCTACTTATCTCTGTTTTCTATACAAGAAGATACAAATGTAAGTGCGGCAGAACAACTATAGAAGCCACTCTCACTAAATTGATTCTTTTGACTTCAGCTTTAGCTTAGTTCACAGTCACTTTTCTCTTGTCTCTAATGCCTTCTCTTGGATTTCTGTTAGGTAGCTCTTCTGCCATAGCCACCTACTCTCTGTGACTCAAATGAATTGATAACGTCTAATGAAGGAAACGGAAGGAAAGAGAAAGCTAAAAGGAACTTTGACTGAAAATTAAATTCTTTTTCCTCCTATCTTCCTTCCATTATTCCTTTTAAGCACCCAGTAACCAATTTCAAGAGATGATGTGGCCACCATCTCTCCACCCAAAGAAATTACTAAGTAAGCTCCCGACTGATGCATCTCCTGTTAAACTATTAGGAAACTGCTCGCTCGACTTTTACTTTTTCCTCGACCTGAAAAATGCCGAGCCCAATTCCAATTTAAACTTCTTCCTAATCGTAAATTGCACAGTGAGACGTGATACAAAATGGTGATTTCATCAGTAAACTTTAACCATAGACTCAAACTTAATTATCTCTATTTACTAATACTGTTACTGTAAAGTCATTGCCATTTTTTTCTTTGACCTTTCCATTCTCTGTGTAAACCATTCCAAACTTTCGCAAATGAATGTACGGTGATAATTTCCATTGAAATTATTCTGCTTTACGAGTTAGTATCATCCATTACTTTTAAACAGGTAATTCAATCATATTATGGACATTTCTACTTAAAACAAAAAATATTATACGGATTTACAGAATTAAGTACTTAGCTAATAGATTCCATTGACCAATTTCTGCAACGTATACCGTAAGAGTTTTTGCAATTAACAATAATATTATTATTATCATCACCTTTGTTAATTCACGCCGACAAATGTTATTTACATGCTAGCTAATTATTTCATTATGTATAAATTAGGTATTTATTAGCAACGGTTAATAGCTGGAGTCAATTGCTTAAGAATTGTTGCCCTTGTAAGTTGAGTCTACTCAAGGGTATACACTGAACATTCCAAGAATACTTTGAGTTTCTTATTGAACTGGATATATTTAACCCACAATTTAATTGAAACTCTAATTTTCAATGAAGCGAGCGAAATTAATTATTGTCTTATTCAGTAACTAAATAACATAGAGGTATCGTATATTATAGGTATACACTTTATTGATTTGGTTGCTTTTCATTTCATATGCCTCTAACCAATGTAACGTGACTGCTATAGATATAGATGAGAAAACATTGTGCTTGTGGTGTATGATGTTAGAGAGAATCCTTACATAAATTATAATCTATTCATTTGGATACGTACAGCCCTAAAGCTACTTTTATTACATAAATAGCAAGCTACTCAGCGGATTTTCGATTTTCCACAATACATCCTCTCCTGCGTTATTTGATCTTCACTGAACGATACCATATAGTAGAAAACCATTTGGCTTATATTTCAAGAGTTTCTCTTTCTTTTGATTCTCTCATTCACTTCTGCACAATAGACAACCGACTGCAATACTTATTAGCTATAGAGATGTAGATTCCAAATTTTCACGAAAGGAAATAGTTGTAAGCACTACGCAGTAGTTTAGTGAGAAATAATAGCACACAGGCTAAAGATAGCTTTAATTTGTGAAATGACATAATAAGAAGAAGAGCTTTAGAAATTCAAACACATTGAAAAGAGATATTCTTGGAGAAAAGGGCTGAAAAGAAAATAAAACGTTTCCGTTTTCTATTCTTCCCCAAACAGCTATAGTCAAAGTCAGACACAAAATATTTAGCTATATTTTCTTAACTTATGCATAACCACTAATACCAAACCAATAATTACATGGTTGACAGACATAGAAGACAGAATTCATTAGAAATCAGAAAAATTCTAGCAGAATTCGCCAAAAATGATTTTAAATATGTAAATTGATTTGACGCATATTATAAAATATTGTGAGACACGATATTTGTATTAATCAACAAGTAGGTTAAGCGTAATTTTGGTGTATTCAGAGTCAGAATGCCAGTTATTATGAATGTGGTATATACAAACACAAGATTATTTTTGTATATGTGCTGAGCAGTATATGTTTTTAAAGATAGGATTGAAGGGGCGAGAGAGAAGTTTGTGAGAGGAATTCTGTAGCAAAGAGAGAGAGATTAAGAAGAAGGAATTAATGTGGATGCAGTGCCTTGAGGAATCAAAGTTCGGCTCAGTTCACTTGTTTTGTGGGAGATGAGAAGAGAATGAAGTCGCACTTTAGTTTCTACAAGTGAAATTAGCTGATAGAGATCTATACATTAGTGTAAGATGCTTCTTGGCTTACGGCTTTCGATTATCATGAAGAAATCCTGTGGTTTTGCCTCGGCTCTCCAGTTATCATATGCACACACAGCTTATTTTACATCAGAGTTGTTATTCGTCTGGCTGCCTGGTTGGTCTCTTCCACAATGTCTGCTCTGCCTGGTAGTCATCAGACTCCAACAGCTTTCAACCAGCAGGGAATAAATGAGAGAAATAAATAATACATGCAGTGGCATTTCTTTTGTGGGAAATAAGCGCGGCTTGGGTGCTCCCGTCTTCTCCTTATGACATATCCTCTTTGCAGTTCCAATCCAACTACGTACACAAAATTCAATTTAGGGGGGGGCATGACCCCTAATACTTTAATGTTTTTTTGAAAAAAGCGAAACGAAGCTTGGTAAAAATTCCGAAAAAATTACTAAAACAGTTCCCAAAGATTTTCTCTACAGAAGTAGACAAAAAATAAGTTAAAATGCACAAAAACTACCCAATACCGATAAAAGTACTTCAAAAAATCACCAAAAAACTTTCTTTTCCACTTCAAAATTACGAATTCTTTGAACTGATGACTAGAGAAAGAGAAGTAGGATATTGTCGAGGAAATACTCCTTGCACTTTTTAGAGTTCTTTTCCGACTTGTGGAAAAATAAAAATCTTAAAAGTGAGATACTTTGTATATGAAAAGGTCGGCATTTTGAATTAATTAGTAGGAGAGCTAATTACATTAATAGTTTTATTTCTTACTTATAATTTGATGAATAAGTGAGGGATGTGGAGACCCCAAAAGTCCCCCTCCTCACATACGTCCTTTATGAGTGGCTAAGTAGACATACGTATCAGATCATACGTAGAGACAAATTCAAATTGTAGCACTTTGTTCCGTCCATCTATTAATAATAGTCTACACTTTGAGTCGGATGAGATGAGAATATTGTAGGATGTGTGTGATGCGCCTCTCCTTCGGGTTTCCTTATCGGTACTTTAGGTCATCCTGCCTCCTAATCATAATCATAATGTCATGCCATGCCGCCGAGACTGAAATGAGACTGCCTACTGTTCTGCGATGATACTACAGACTCCTTCTATGATTAGCACAGTCCCTTTCTTTACTTTTGGTGTTATGGTCAAGGCAGAAAGGGCAAAACAGAAGAAAAGGCATACGCTAAGATCTTCTTCTTATTCGGAACGCTTAATGCTCTCCTACCCACTAAGTTATGTGCGGGATAATATATACTGGATTATTACTTATCTTGATAATAATAGTTCCTCTTGCTCTTCTGCTACTGTGCTAGTCACACACAGCCAGCTATCTCTTATCTCCACTCCAGATGCTGCATCCCATCTTCTCTTCCTACATCAATTCCCTTTATTATCTTCCTTTTCGAGGGAACTCAAGGAGCTGGTTAGCAAGAAGACTTATCCTAAGGAGACAGAGAAACCTGCAGTCTCACTATTTATCTACCAGAGCCTTGTACTAATTTGAATAAGTACGCATTGTGAGTCGTGCCCAATGACCAATATACTTCTGACTCACCCCAGCCACCTACTAACAGACTCCTTATTATAACTCTAGGTGTCACTTTTATTGATAATATCTGTATATTTTATTCTACCAACTACTCGTTTCTCTTTCAAAATTCATGCTACACATGCAAATGTAAAATGAGTAGATTCTAAAGTAAGCTCATGTTTTTTTAACAAAACTATGGGGAAATGTAGAACTTTTTTATTTATAGAAAGTGCAGGTGAATAAGAGCAACATAACATAAGGCAGCAACCATAACCAGTAGAAAACTTCAAAAGAAATTCTTATTGTTTAGTTTTGGTGCCTATTTTATTCCTGTTATTGGTAAATTATTTTTAATTATTATGACATTTTGTCACAGATTGTTATTTCCGGTGGTGATGGCTGTTTCCCATATGATAAAACGTAATAAGCAACAGAAATTCGGAGAAAAACTGTCCGTATTGTTTAAAAATCTCTAAAAAACTACTCATCGCAAGTAATTGTAGTCCAATTAGCGCTAGCAAAGTCAGATTGATGTTACAGACAGCTACGTAAAGCCTTGATTGCGGATTTAATGAAGCTATTTCTGTTTTTGTAGGAAAGTAAAGACACGATCTATTTTCTTTGATCCTAATTTCAATACTGCTGCAGTAGATCATAATAATTACCAGATTGTCCATTGCATTATGTACTATATCTTGAATAAAAATGGAATGCATACACAATATTTCATCTTCACTAAAATGCAGAGAGTAGTATTTTACTTCTGGATAGACAACGGAAAGTCATTAAGAAACAGAACTAAATTTCAGTTTCAATTGTGCACTGTTAGACTCGCCTGATATTTCTGGAAATGAAGTACCTACTAGCATTTAGTATAATTTGAATAGGGCATGGCAATTTGGCAAAATTGAATGGTTCCTTGTGCACTGCGGAGCTTGCTAATGGAAAAATGTATATTTCTGTTGGATTTTCAAGTAAGAAAGTGCTTAACACAATAAATAAACGTCTTATTGTAATTTTTTGAAGTGAAATGCATAGAATTAGAGAGAGTTGCAGTAGAGGAAGAAAGTAATAATGTTATTCCTATGCTATGCTGATAGAGCTCACAATAAGGTGTTCTGACACTTTCTGCTGCGCAATTTATATTAAGTAGGAGAGTAGTAGGAGAGTAGTAGGAGAGTAGTGTATGGAAAGGCTAAAAGGAAGATGTAGCAGTTGATACACAGGAAGAGTTATGTGCAGCAGAGTGATAATGGTTACAACTGGTAAATGCCACGCTTACAATGTAATGTTATGTTAAGTTATGTAATTTAAGGGGGTAGGTAGGAAGTTAGGGAGATCCGTGGTTACTTACATGCAAGGATCTAATATATAGGAAAAGGGAAAAGAAAACGATAGGTAAATAGTGTCTATGTACATAGATCTTGTAGTTGAAGCTCCGTTAGGAGCCATGTTAGCAAAGAAATACAATTTTTCTCTGACAATTGCATTTCCATATGGATTTTCAGGCAGCTTGAAAAAAATTTAGTGTGGATTTGTTACTGTCATGAGAGACCTGGCCAGAAGAACTCGCAACAGTCACATCAGAAGAGAGATTCCGAGAAATGGTTTTCCAGGGCTGGGGAAATAAAATATTTCAGCCGAGTCTCTCTCCTGCCTGGTTTTACATTTTAGATCCTGTTCTTCACCATCTACCAGTACCTACCCACTACTTAGTGTAAAATGTCTGGCCACTATCCTTTGAATCCCTCCGTATAACTAAAGATAATAATTCAGAAGCTATATGAGCATTTAACTCAGATCCCCGAAGAAAGGAAGTTGAGTCAATTTTCAAGTAGCTCTGACTGAGTAATCCCCAAAAGAATATTTAAAAATCCTTCAATAGCTTGCTACGGGAAATATTGAAAATGTGTCAGAGAAAATTGTTGCCCTCGTAGCTATAAAGAGGAAACCATCTACATAAATTCAATCTGCAATCCACCGCTACTGTACACAGTTACTAGTGTGCACATGCAAATTCAGCAACTCTGTACAACTGTACTTCTCAATCTATAAATATTGCTCTCTTTTGATAACAAAAAGAAACCTTTCCCAAGAATGTCTCTCTTCTCTGACGCAATTTCCCTCTACATCTTTTGGCATGACGGAAAGCAATCTATATTTCCTCTAGTTTATTTGATTGAAACGATATTTTCTAGAATTTTTATTGATGCAGTTCTTCCGCATTTTAAAGTTAGACACTTTTAGGCTACCTACCTACTTTTATTTTCTTCAACTACATGCGACATACCTACGACATGTTTACCTTTCCTATCTTCTAGGCTCGCAGTTAGAAAGAAACCGTAGAAGTCTATAAAAACTTTCTGAGAAAATCATTCTCTTTTCTTTATTCTATAGAAAAATAAACTTAAAATCTCTTTTTCGGTAATCAGTAATCATTGAACATTTTCGTTTAGGTATCATTAGGCTCATTGTTTAGTTTTCTTATTTTCCCGAACTTTTAGCAAGTTGAAAGGTTGCAGGTGGAATAGGATTTTTTTGATTCTATCAACAACTGTCGGCGGAAAACATTGAAAAGTAAACTTTGTTTAGAACTTGTTAAATTACATATTACTTGATAACATTGGAATTTATTGGAGCAGACATAAATAAATTCCCTGTGTACAATGGAATAATGTTAAGGAAGATTGAAGGGAAAGTTAAATTTTAATTTCCAAACTTGTATTTATTTGTACTAGCATTATTTCTTTGGGCACAAAGGACTTTCTACCCGATTATTTTATCTATTCTGGAACAATACTGTGAAAAGCAGTGTCTATAAGCTCACCTTTTGTCTTTGGGACTCTCTGGTTTGAATTTTCCTGAGTCTGCATTCGTTGTGTTTGTGTCTGTACGTGCGTAGGTTGGTTGTGAAGATAAGGCAAGGGCAGAGGGTATTAGATTTACTTTACGAGTCGACTCACTCCGGTGTAAATTCTATTTACCTAAGTCAAGTCAACTTGAGAACAGTTTAAATTATGCATGAGAGAATGGCATTTCTGTCTTCGGCTCAGTCACTTTCAATGTGTCTTTCTACTCTCGACAATTCTCTGGTGTTTTCTCAAAGTCGCTACTTAGGTGTTATACTTACAGGGATATAAATATAGGTATCTATCTTTATACATTTAGATAAAATCGAGCAATGTCTTATATGTGCCCGTGAAAAGTGTGACTACTGCTACGAAAAAACCTCTAAGATCATTCTTCTGTAACGTCTTAAACGTCTCAAGTTGTCTACAGTTGAATTCTGGTTTTAGTCTAGATATTCTAGAAAATTGCGTATGCGTAAAAAAATTTTTTTCTTGATGTAACAGAAATATGAAAGTTAATATACTCAATGCTGTAACCTAAACCAAAATAGTAAATAAACGAAGTAATAAGAGACGCTGTGCGTAAATAGGGTTTCCGAACAATGTGCTTTTAAGATTTCTTTCTATTTCAGAAAAATTGTAAGATATTGGCGGGTAAAAAAAAAAGAATGTTGACGATAGGAATGTTTAAGGTATGACGGGAAACTTGATTCGACTGTCTGGGATGACAGTGATTTCACTTTTGCGTGGGTGAATAAGCGAAGCGAGCCAAGACGAACGCTAAAGTATCAATTGA
>JAAAYG020003307.1:4108-14260 GCA_009936455.2 Tomocerus minor
TGTTCGCTTTCATTCCCTAAAATGATTTTTCCCATAAAATGCCAGCCAGTATGACTCCATTCTATACAATAATGACACTAATGTCAGGCTACTTTATGTGCATACATTATTGTTAATCCAGATCGGCTATAGTAGATTTATATACAGCTCTTACTGAGCAACAAGCTTTTGGATATTTAAATTAGTGATATAATTTCATCTCCATTGCTGTTCTGTTGTGCATTGATGTGATTATATTATATTGTATGGGTTATAATATTTTGTGCTGTGGTTGTTTACAATTTAGTGTTCATAATGTGTCAGAGCATGTTAAATAGGTAGGATAATGTATATATATGTTTTTGTATGGAATTTTGTCATTGTTCTGAGCCAGGATTCTACGGAAGTGTAGCTCTTTTGGTTAATCATTATTCTTCTCTTTTATTGTGGCTCGAAATGGGTGTGAATAGAGGAGTTAGGCTTCCTATTATTATCCTTCCATTTGTCATTCATATTTATCTGCCTTGGTTTGTACATCTGCTGTTGTGCAGCAGTTACTCATGCAGGAGTAGGATGGACATTTATGGACTAAGCATTGTGCCCATTCTGCAACTATCTCCACTATAAAATAAACTCAGACGAGTTTTCCCTGTTCTGGAATTTATGAGCCTACAATATCTATCATATTTTCATTCTGAGATTGCCGAGTGATTATTGAATGAAATGGAAACTTTTATATTTACACCCGTCTGTAATGGAAGTTTAGAAGCAAAACAAATAATATCCATCTGCTGTAATTGTAGTGGAACTAGAGCCTAGTCAATAAACGAGCACAACAACTAAATGCATGATAACAGAATTGTACTGGCTACAAACATAAATACATCACAAAAGTATTACAATAGATTTTTGTATGGGAGTATGAAGAAGAAGCTCCTTTAAAGTTCGTGCCCTATCATATATTATTATTTGTCGTATTAATTACGTTTCCTCTTACGCTTATCTCGACACTGTCTGCAGTAAATATTTCTCAGTACTATTTTAATACTTTATTGATAATACACTATTGTTAGATTAATTGGGCGACCTACATTTTAGGATTTCATTGGGTTTAGCATATTGTTGTCTATCACATAGCTTGCTACTTGTGCACTTCCGTCGCATGTCCTATTTATTTGGTGGATTAGAGCTATCATTGATGCCGCAGTATTAGTTACAAATATTAACTCTTCAATATTTGCCCAAACCCAAAGGTTGAAGCTACAGAATTGCAATAATTTTGTTTTTGTATGCACAGACAGAAAACAAAATATGTTGAATTACATAATATTATGTACGTACGTGAGCATAATAAAAAGTAGGAGTGTTGCTGCATGTACATTACTGCGAATTTGATAGGTAAACAATAGTTGTTGATATGAGGGACCGACAAACAACTATTTGTATTTGTTTAGTTTGTGCATTTGCTTTTGAAACAGTGTTCTGTGTAGAATTTGTTTGAGAAAGGTTTGTAAAATTGCGCAGCTGCTAAATTGTAACATGTCAAATGGAAGATGTACATGTGGTTTACGTTATTCTTTTGATGACTTCTTCCTTTCCTTTCCTGCATGTACTAAATCCATCTACTTAACATACGATATGCATATGTGTGTACACGAATGGCGAAACTGATAAACACCATGTGCTTGTTTAGTTGAGTTCACATATATATTTATGATAATAGAATATGTGTGATAGTGATGAGTTGAGTTGCTCTCATTCTGTCATCCTCTCAAATCCCAATCTAGCTGAATGTGTATGTGTATCTGTAACTTGGAAATCATGTAGCACAATAAGTATTTGTATTACATCTATTGAATGTACACAATATTGAGTAGGGAAGTAGCTCCACTTCATATCAGCAGCCATTTAGTACTGTAACATATTCGACTTACTTTAATTTATTTATTGTAACGCACTCAATAGCTATTATTAAAAGTTATGTACCTGTGAGAAACAAAAGTGAGTTGTGTGTCTTGATTGTAAATAGAAAATAAAAATTAAATAAATATTTATGATTGAAAATAATAATTATGCACGTACTAAGTATCGTTAGGTATTAGTAGAAGAGGGAGTTCTCTCGACTAGAGACATTTAATTGTGAAGGTGCCTAGGCACTAATTGGAGAAATATGTTGCGTCATTTAGAACAGTTGTGACTTGTTATGGATTACTTTATCATCTGTAGAATGAAATGAAGTAAATTTTGCCATTGCATAAACACTTAGGAGATGAAAATACAAATGGCAAGGAGTGTGTGCGTGTCTAAAGCGAAGGAGGAAGAAGGAAGCTGGTTGCTTGGTTGCTGCGTATTTATTGTGAATTAGTAACTTGAACAGAGTTTTGTATTTGAGAATTATATGGAGCATAAAAGCTAATGGCTAGAGTGGTTGTGCATTACAGACAACAGCCAGTGCTACAGTTAGCGTAAAGAGTGTAGTGGGCCTCGGGAATTAAAACTTTTCAGAGAGAGAAGTAATGAAAGAAGAGAGATGTGAAGCTTATTGGATGTTTAGTTAGTCAGAGTGGAGTGTATATAGCTGAGGAGATGCAAAATGCAAGCAACAACCAAAAGGCAGGCAGGCTGGCTGAGTATTAGGTGTAAACATTTACTACTAAATGCAGTAAATCGTAGGATTGAGTACGGTACATGTAATGTAGTTTATAAGAAGAAGGGAGAGATAGATAGGAGTCGTTTGTGTCGTGTAATTTAAAATAGTGAGCCTGTGCTTATTGAGTAGAGGGAAGTAGGAACGAGCTACATTCGACTCCACACCAAGCAACACACTAGCATCGCAGGCAGGCAACACAACAGTATCGTACTTGTGGCGTTACAAAGTTTCTGTCTCGACAAAGTAGTCCCGTTTCTTTCTTTCCTCCAAAGCAACTAAAGCAATGCAAAGTTAGGCAAGTTCGTCCTCACTCACTCCGTGCTTTTAACTTTTAACTGTTAGAAATAGCAAGAGATTTGAGCGTGCAAGGCTTTTGCTCGATGCTCACGATATTATTATGATACCCTAGAACGATTAGACGAGGTCGTATCTTATCCGTAACATTATAGCTACTCACTCCAAGCACACTGTGCGGCCATATACGCCAAAAAACCTTAGCGTACAGTGCAGTGTGTGGAAATGTAGTTTCTGAAAGGACTGAGCTAAGGCTGCCTGGTTGATGTGCAGCTCAGGTCTGAAAGACCAAGTGCTACATATGCCAGGCCAAGTGAGCCGCAGCAGCTGAAGGAGACGTGCGTGGTTGCTTGCACTACTAGTGCAGTTTTCAGTGGAGTGGACTATTGGAGCAGCCACACTCAGCACTCAACTCAACTAAATTAAAATAAAGAAAAGGCATGGCATAGCCAATCGATCGACTTTAGTTGGCTCTGTCTCTTTGCTGCCTCTAGCAGAGGATTTTACCTCTTTTTGAAATACTCCATCCATATAACCCACTTTACTTTTCCCTCCTTATTATTAACCATCCGATTCTCCTTCCCCACAACACTCCCCAACAACACACTACATCCTGTCAAACTATTTTGGGGCATTAGAGACAGATAAAGCTACAACAGAATCACAATCAGAATTTTAATGCTATAAATAGCGACTCGGTAACATAATAGCACGCATTTTGTTCACTATGTAACAATTTAGAGCGTCTCTTATTATCAATAACAATAATTCACAACACTCAACTCCAATAGAATAGTTAAATTATTTATAAATATGCGTTACGATTTGGTCAAATATTTGAAGAGTTGTAGGAGGGCTCCTTTTAAATTGCATTAAAACATTGTGATACAATATTTTTGAGGAAATTGTAATTGTGTGCTTGGAAAGTTGGTTTGTGAAACAAAAACCCTTTTTTCTCTAAATATTAGTGCAGAAATAAATGTAGGGAGATTGTTAGAAAATGTCTCATCCCTTCTCCCTTCCCCTTCTGTTGACACAGAAATAATCTAGAGACGTAGAAAGAGTCGCATAAAATGTCCTCAGCTGCATGTGATAAAGAAGATTTAAGAATTAAAATGATGGGTTAAACATGTTCATCTCCTTTAAAGGGCTTAACCGCAGTCACGTCGCTTAATTGGGGAATAATAAGGAGAAAAGCAAATGTATAAATAAGGCTAGGCTCTATAAGTGTCATTGCCTATCTAGCTCTTTATTGCTTAGCTTCAAAAATAGAATGATTGTTTTTACATTCAGGTTTTTTTTGCAGTCGATAGATAGGTGGTTTATTATCAATTGTTCAATTCCTTTGCTAGTTATTTTTTGCGTCTTTGATATTTACACAGATCAAGTTCGACGTTGTGTAGAAAACAGAAGACGCCTCAGAGAAGCACTGAGCCAAAGTTGAGTGTTGCTGGCCTCCAAATCCACCCAAGACCTTCATCTCTACATTGCGAATCCGCAACGACCGCAATGCATACTAACAAATACCAGCACATAACTAAACCATATAAATGGATTCCACTGCTCTAAACCAAAGCTACTTTATGTAGTCATTTAAAGGAATCTGCACTGTATAGACCTTACCACAACAGCTCAGAGCCCAATCTCCATGCACATAATAATATTATAGCTTAGCAGCTATGCTCTTAAGATAGTAAAACAAATAGTTGAATGCTCTTGGATTGAAATAAATTCTGCAGTAGTAATTCTTCTGTTATTTCAATACGGAAGGCTTATGGAATGTTCTGCTTTTGGATTTAATGGTTGTTAAAAGATTTCCTAGATGTTGAAATATTAATCCATTGGAAAAATGGGAATGTGAAGTATGAGACAGTGTCCAAAGGTTAGCTAATTAATATGCAATGTTTGCTCTACGTCATCTGAGCATAATATTTACTCTTTGGAATTTAATTTATTAGTAGAGCGAAGGATGGTAATCTACACAGGTATGTATAGAACATGAAGAGGAATGCGTAATTTGTTTGCTCATCATTATTGTCACCAGACATTTCATTGAGTCTCCTCTAGAGACATTCTAATTCTAATTAATTATGCTATTTACTTAGCTGATATTATTATTGAGGATTGCATGAGGTAGTCTGACGATTCGGTCGTGTTAATTGTTTATTAGTGCAAGCATGAGATGTAATTGGAGGATTGGATGTCGCGATGTCGTGTGTAAATGACTAGAAATGGATAAGCTTTAATTAATTAGTGTACCTGCGAATGACTGTAGCTAGGCTTCCCATGTTTCGTCGGGAAAGAGAGATAGCTCTGGCTATTTATTTATACTGATTATCTGACTAACAAGCTGAACATTGAATTTTATTGAGAAAGTTTCAGTTTAAATGAACTACACGAGATATAGCTACATAGAAATAGAACTGTACAATGTACACACACTCACTCACTCACACACACACAAACTCACTCGTGTCTCATGTACAGAAATTGATGGAGTAGAGTAGTTGATCACAGAAGTGCAGTAAGCAATGTATGTAAACCTCATTTAATGTCTCTGTATCTCTGTGTATCTCTCATTTACTACGTATTACATATACATGACAGTAACAAGTTTAAAGCAACTTCCATTAGTCATTAGTCTTAATGTCCAAGGTTTAATACGAGGGGGATAGGAAAACGAGAAAGGGAAATAATCGACAGATCTGATTATGAAATGAGAAAACTGTTTCATAGTTACACGCTGCAAGTTGTTGGACTCAACTCACTCACAATCAGTGCAGTCAGTGCGTCATGCACTGCGAATACAGATACCTACTTATAATACATATATTTATATATATACCTGTGTATCTACCTATGTGAGTGTTTTGTGCACAAAGGGATGTCTACTCTACAGATTCATTCACCTAAGGTAGAAACAATGTTATTCGTGTAATACAAACAATAGCAACTGAATTAATCCCTAACTAAGTACATAAATATTGTTATTAGTACGCTAGTTTTATTATCTGTTATTTACAATCGTTTTGTGTTTTTCGAACGTGAAACTCTTTTATTCTAAAGTACCCAAGTCGAACACACATTACTATTTCCATTCTTCTAGCTACCTATAGCTAGCCAACATTCATATTATTATCTTCTATATTTATTATGCTAAGTGTTCTCAATACTTACATGCACAGCACATGTACTAGCACGGCTATTTATTAGCCACATATCGCATATACAGATAAATGAATGCTAATTGCAAATAAATATATCCCACAGAATGCCTACAGATAATAGAGTCTTGTAGCAAATGTTGTAAATATAATTAAGTATGTTTTACCAGTGAACTTGCAATGATTTACTTACAAAACTGCGTAATTTTATGATGTTGTTAGATCATGATAATTGGTCAGCTAGTAATTCTATGTGTGTGGGTGTGCATCTTTTTCTCAGTGCGTGTAGGGCATTTTTTTATTAGACGAGAGAAATAGCAAAGTTCCCTCTGTAGCAGCCATAGGAGTGGAACTAAGGAGATAATAGAATGGATCTGATCGTTTACATAAAAAATTAAAGAATGGGATTATAATAGAAAAATAACTGTGATAATGCAACTCCACGCTTTACTGTAATTGTAGAGCAATATATCACACATTGTGGAGATATATAGATCTTGGCTTTAGATTGCCAAAGAAAAGCTACACGTTTAAATCTAAAGCTCTGTAGCTTGGCATTTTAGTGTGGCTACTATCTTATCTTTTTTTATTTTTATACTGCTAGTAGGTTAGGCAGAGTACGAAGCCAAGTGCACTAACTGTGCTCTACAGATATCTAGCATGCATCGTAATCCTAATTGTATAATCCTTCCCTTCCCTCCAACCCCTATCTACCTAATAATTATGCACGATATTATTATTTACGTTAATGTCAATAATATGGCTGTATATAAATTTTAAATTCTGAGGGGATAGGCTACACAACTCCATTTTGCGAGCTTTCATTTAAGTCCCATAATTCACAACTGTTTAATGAAACAGCATTTTGCAAACAAGTTTAGCAAATCGAGAGTCACTATCCATTCCCTCCATATACGAGAGCATAACATTATAACAAATTGAGATTTAGGGAAAACTGTAGGTTTACATTGTAGTGATTGTAGTAGGAGGCGTGACGATGCTAACCGACTCATTTTTCACAGCTTTTGAACTGTGAAATGTAGGTAAGGCTGAAAATAATTGCAATTTGTGGTTTTTGAAATTGTCAAGAAAAATAGGGAAAAACGTGGATTTTCGTCCTTTTTGCACATCCAAATGCAAATTGAGTTGTAATCCTAGATTTTCATGGGCAAGAATAAAAGAGTTAAATCCCTCTAGTTAAAAAATCATTCTTTGCTTCAATAAAGACTCCTTAATGCACTTCAGTTTGATCTGTTGACTTTTCAATACGCGTTTCTGTCTTCAATGTACAACGTGAGCAATGGAGCTTAATGCAAAACAAATCTGTTTAAATTTAGACACATACTGCGTTTAATATTCCAAATTGAAGATATTTTACTCATTGCCAATATAGTCTGTAAGTATAGCATTGGCCTCACAGAAATGATTATGTGCAAGTTAGCTAGTTTTTACTGTAGGGCTCAAAAGGGATTAGTGAATTTCCCATCCACTGTGTCTGTGTAAAAGAGTATTTATGTTTTTAAATGCATAGAGGATTCTATTAACGGAGAGGCATATGGATATATAGTTATTTGCATTTTGTGGTCTGGTTTGGTTAGTCAAGGATAAATTAGAAGACATGACAAGAGGAGGGGAGACATTTAAGTATGCGGAGTTTGTGTGGTTTGGTTGTTATAAGAATGCTAGGGCAATAAATACAGCGCAACATAATAGATTATAAATAAATAGCTTCATAAATGTTAATCGAATTCAGAATGTAGCAAAAGTGGCAAGTTGAGGCGAGAGAGAGAGAGGAAGATATATGCATGTGGCTATTATTCAAATGTGCCGAGCAGAAAGAGCCAAGGTTGCCCTGTTCTCTTTCTGCTACAGCCCTATACTTGCACTTTGTGAATTATGCATCACTGCCCCATATTGCTATGACACAACTTTCTGCTCATCCTCGCTCACTCCCTTCTGCTGTCTGTTGTGTAGCTGTATATACACATCCACCGCTTTTTCCCTGTCTGTTTTCTGTTGTTTCTGCTAGGAAAGCATGTGCGAGGCTCCCGTCCTGTCCTCGTGGCCTAAATGAAATGCTCCTCCAGTTTAATAGCTCGGCACTGCCGGAATCATCATTTGTAGCTAACAATTCAATGGTCATGGACACTCACTCACTCAGTCCGGCCAGGCAACCACGTTGCGGCACTTCTGCTTTATCGCTCTTCCAGCCACTCGAATACAATCAATGAAAACAACCGCCGTCCATAATTTATTTTCCTTGCCCATTTAATATCTTAGCCTTTTGGCAGGATTATAAATTAACTAAGGTTAACACGTGAAGGATTTCTCGTTAGTTGTCCTAAATAAAAGCCTTTTCTTACACAATTCTAATGAGACTGAAATAATAATTAAAGTCCTGTCTTGTTCATTGAATAAATCAAACGCAGAGCTGATTCTATGCTCCAGCATTTTCTATATTAAATGTTCGTTGCCCAATAAGAATGTTCTTCCACAGCTTTTATTTCATTGCATTATTGGAGTCAGTGTTATTATTGTTACAGCAATAATTAACGTCTGTCTTATTGAACTAGATTTCTTTCGTGGATATTAAGAAGGACACCTTATCACTCCTGAGTTAATATCGGCATCGGAACATTTTAGTATTTTAGAGGCCTTTTATTTTTTAAGGATGAATAGACATTTCTAATGGTAGAAAAAAATTAGTTTTATTAAGAAGAGGAAATCTCTGCCTGTGTCTGATTGGCTTGACAAAAAGCAGAATCAGAAATAGGGGCAGAAATTGTTTGATGGGGTGAAGAAGTTGAATGAAAATTGATTTATCTTGGTTACTGGTCTTCGTTTTTATGAGTAAAAACTAAAAGTGTTAGTAGAGTCAATTTTATTGGCAGAGCTAGAAAGTGAATTCGTTTTTAAGAGCCTTTTTAAGTATCCATGAATGATGTGGTCCATGACGCTTTTTTGAACATAGCTGCAGAGTGTGCAGACACAAGAGAAACTTTCCCTTCAGTCTGTTCACTGCAGTTATCTTAGCAGCACAGAGAATTATTATTATTATACGACTCTGTTGCACTGTTCTGTAATAACCAACTGCACTTATTCAAATGCATATGGGAAATTATTATGTTTCTTTTCTGCATTCTATTCGGATCCGTTGCTTCATACACGAGCTTAACTTACGGCTTTACAAAAACGCCACTTTCGAATGCAAGTATTGCTAAAATAATAATTTATGAAGGATGGGTGGAGATAAAAAGGCTTCTGCCGATTGCCTCTGAAATGAAGGACTATCTCCACTCATCTCCGTTCTGAATCCAGCTGCATCGGATCAGCAGTTAGTTAGGCACCAGTGGCTCTGCATTATGCATTTGCTTTGTAGACGTGGTCACTGCTCTGAAAATGTTCACTGAGAGCATTAGAATTGAAGATTGGAGGGAAGAGGTTTGAAGCACTAACTAGTAATACGATAAGAGAAGATTAAGTGTCGATTGTTTACTAAGTAGGAGAATGTATGAATATTTTCCGTTTTTATCTCATTTTTTATTTCAACATTGTCTTTTGCCACAGACATCGCTTCATCAGCTCCACTCTTTCTGCAGAGAGAGATTCAAGGAGTGGATAGGCAGGGAATGAACGCTATTATTCGGTTAGATTAGAGGATTAGAACGGTCAAATCCATTATTTATCCCTGCACAGCTCTAGTAATCTCCTCGACCATCTCTCAAACAGGAACTTTTTCCTCTTCACTATTCGGATGCAAGACTCTTTAGACGCAAATCTATGTAAACGACTGAAAACACTCTTAGTCGCCGACCAAACACAAATGCCAATTAATTTGACTCCTGCTGTTTTACATCTTTACAGTAATGCCCGTGTAGCGTTGACATTAATTAGCATTCATGCATTATGCAAGCAGGCGATGCATTCAATTCTAACTGGCAAAAGATTTCGCACATGCACAAAAAACCCGTGGCTGCCAATTTAATTTTACATTTCCTGTGATTCTATTAACGCTCTCATGTCCTTTGGTTTAGGTAACGAATGTAGATTTGCAGATTCTAGCTG
>JAAAYG020003307.1:16985-30115 GCA_009936455.2 Tomocerus minor
ATAATTAGTTCAGATTGTTAATTGTTACATCACGGCAGGAACAATTATGTGGAGTAGTGCACTATGCTTTATTTTTTTATTTCATAGCAAATTGATAGCTTTAGGCTTTTGGCGTGCCCTACATTAGTCACTAGGTAGTTTTTTCGTTAATCATTTTATTCTCTTTGTGATATTGACATTTGAAGTAAGACGAACGGATGAGGAATTGGGAAATGTTGTTGACTGTCCGTTTTGAGATGCATTAGTTATTAGCGACATAATAGATTAATAAAACAGAATAATTCTTTGGCCTAATGTTGGCATTAGTAAAAACTGTCTGGTGCATCATAATTTGCAAGGGATATAATTTGTGCTTTGTTGAAATGGAGTGCGTGGTAGTTAGCTAAGAGTTGAGGATAATGTTTTGTTTGCGTGGCTTTTTCTTGCTCAATTCTTCCCAACTAACGTCTATTAGGTGAACTGTGTCCTAGTGAGTGGTGGGGCTTATAAGAACAATTACTTCCACACTCTGCTCTTGCTATTATGACCAGGGACTAGGACATTGTGCTTTTGATTGAGTTGTGTTTATCAGGTGATTAGCATAGCAGAAAAAGTCGTTAGTTGATTATGAGAGTAAAATGCGAGGAGATGCTTTTTCTTAATTCCAAGCAAAGTCTGTCTGTGTCTAATGGGAGGAAGTAGAGACAAATAGAAAGGATTGTTAGTGCAGAATTAAATGAGGATTGAATTAGCGAGGACTTGGTTGCCAGAACTCTCGTTCCTCATTCCTCCCCAGTTACAGCTACTTACATTTCATTGTGGCATGCACTGTTTGTTATGGCTCGCATTTATGTAGCTAACTGCACTGCCCACACCTCATCCACTGCATTGACTTATCTCACTTTCCTGCTCTGCACTGCACTCTTGAGCTAATAATGCGCCTTTACTGTAATTCCTTCTTCACAGCCATCGATCTCAGCCCAGCAATTCCATTGTAGTCGAGATCGAGAGTCGAGTGCCTGAGATTGAGTGATGCTGAGACTGAGTGACCTGCTAAGAGAATCCATTCACGAACAAATTGAAAAACAAAGTAATTGTCTGTGAGTATTACTAATGCTGAAAAATTGTATTCAAGGTGCAGAGATCTGTTTGTCTATTCTTTATTGTGATAGGTAGGGACTGCCCCTTGCATATACCTTTGTCTTGATATCCATGTCGTTCTCAGTCCTTACAATGAATCAATGAATGCTATTTAGCCAACATTTACACTTCAACTTTAATATCTACCTGTAATTATGGTTGAGTAAGTGCCATTAGTTTAACTTTTGTTTAAAGCCACAGTGCCATAGTAAGAGTATACTAGTGGCGTCTAGGAGTTGCAAATCTGTTGAGCTAACTCTGAGCGAAGAGCGAATCGTGTGTGCACAGTGGGCACACGTACTAATAGAGCTATAAAATAATGAGTGTTTATTTATGCTATGCTATATACCTTGTCCCTTTTATAGACATACGTAATATTTTTTATTGTGCAGGCAGTTTAACGATAAGACAAGGTTATGGAAATCACAAAGTTCTCCTGGCGTGCACAACGTTATCATATATAAACGCATTCTCTATCCTTGCTTATTATTACGTATACATGTAGGTGTGTGTGTGTGTGTGTGTGTAGGGAGCTAAATATATCGTTATTGTTTATGATTTATCTGTTATCACTTTTTCATCTACTGAACGTGACTTTCCAGTTTACACATGACAAAGAGTGCGGCAAATCAGCTGTTTCTCTCTCTCTCTCTCCCCCACTCTCTTCTAAATAAAGTTTAAGTGCCTAGTTATTAGTCTCATAAAACGCTTATCTACTCAATAGACAGTTTGGCAATGATGTAATTCATTGTAATTAAATTTTACTACACTCATTCATTTTTTTTAGCTTTTCTGTTTACTACTACTCTAATTTGTAAATGCACATATACTGATGGATTAAATTATATGCATGAAATTCATGTTAATAGATTTGTATTCAATAGTTTTATTTCGGATTTCTGGATTTGTTAATATATAGGGAAACAATGTAAGGGAGTAAATAAAATGAATCGTGCTGTAGCTTGTCAATAAATAACTACAAGCATATTGCTATGTGTGTTGTATTAGTGAAATTAAATTCTGCAGTAAAATTTATGGAAAGGAAATCTGTCCCGGATGATAAATATCTAAATCTACTTATGCATTTGTTCTAATACGGGACTTGTAAGTAATTTATCTTCTGTTGACAGGAGAAGGAAGGATGAGAGTTTGTAGAAAGGATATCGTTCTTTTCTTAGCTCCTTTTGTACGAAGTCGGAGCATCTTTCTTTTTTCGCTACTTGAGAAGAAAGGCGAATAAATATTTCCAGCATTCCATTCTTCTACTTTCGTGATGTAGTTGTATTGCTGAGTGATGAGGTTTAATTTATTTGTCTGAAACCCGAGTGTGTGTACAGCAGAGCAAATAATGCTAATGTAAACATTTAAATCTTAACTCATTTAGTAACAGGCTTATCTGCCAATCTATGAAAACTTTTAATTTTATAACTACTGTTAAAACGACTAGTTTTTCTCATGTGAGACCCATAAATAATTATTGAATGCATTTGTTTTCTTAACTTGAGTGCTTGTAATTGCGGGCCAAGAAAAATGAAAGCAAATAATACGAGATACCTAGAGAGAATGTATTGAGGTTTATGTTAGCGTCTACGTAAGGGAGCACGTGTGTAGCATAGTGAGTGAATATCGGGGAATACAGAATGCTGGATGTTTCTCTTCCGAAAATATTAATAAAGAAGGATGATCCCATTTTGTTTGCCATTCTTTTCAGTGGAGATTAATTGCTATTGCCACATTGCCTTGCTATGTCCTTGTGCCTTGTGCTAAAGATTGCCTCACTCTCCACAGCATTTATATAAATAGAAAATGCAACTCCACATCTAACCAGGAAGTTGAGCAATTGTAACATCTCAAAAGCACTTATTGCGAGATTAAGATGAAAGATATTCCGTGTGGGAAATTAACAAGAAGATGTGAAAAGGCTCTTCGACTCAGAAAAGAGAATGAGTCCACGAAAAAACCACAGAGCTTCTGTTCTCACTCGGATATTATTTTATCTGGATCCCGAGTTTGGATGACAAACGAGTTCCATCCAGTTACAACACAAAAATAGCAAAAGTCTGCTAAAAACTTTCGTGGCCATTGAATGCACCTTTCCCAAATATTAGTCGATATTTTCTCAGGAGATCATTCCGGCAGTAGTTGCTCAATCGTCGAATTGGATACTTCTAGTATGCTCTGTTTATATACACAGATAATATTCTGTCCTCCCTACATCATGCTATCTTCTAAATTCTAAATTGTTATTTTTTGGATGCAGAATAAATTCTTTCTTCAATTCAATTGTGCGGAACATTCTAGCTAGTTTTTATGTTTAGGCAATGCAGTTTTGTCGAAGGACCAAATTATTATTGGGAATACTGCGAACTGTGTCTTTGTACAGAGATAATTCTCTCAATATTTTTGTAATTATTGTAATCGAAAGTAGAGAAAATGGGAGAACATTTATCTTTGCACTTAATACGCATGTATTTAGTATCCTCAGCGAAGGATTACACAACTTACAGCAATTTCACAGTTTTACGTATGCAAAAACGTGCAAGAATAGTAACATTGCATTGGCGTAATTGTTTTGTAGCTATAGAACACTAATAAAATACATTTTCCACAATGTTGGCATCATTTACGTAGTCAATACATGGCATGGTTGGACTGTGGACGTATACGCGTTCTTATAGGAATGTTTTAGGCATTACGTATGATTTCCATCACGGCTAATGCACAGCAAAAATTAAAAAGCAACAAAACAGAAAAAATGTGAAATATATATAAGTATGTTGTAGTAACTTCAGAGTTTATGCTTTTATTCTATAGTAACAGTCTAGTAAATCTGTGCGTATTATGCATGGTGCTACAGATATTGTCAATGGATACTGGGTTACAGTAGTGCTACACTAGAACATAAGAGTCGAGTGTAGCCGTTAAGAAGGATTAGGTATCTGTTGAAGATACTGTTGCTTAAAGCAGAGCAAAAAGGAAAAGAAAGTGAGTTGAGCATGTAGAGATAAGGATAGAATGGGATAAAGTCGTAATTTCGAGGCAGGTAGTTCATTAGTTAGAGTAGTGCGTGCAATTAGTACTTGGGCTAACTAGGCATAATCTAATGCCCAGCTATGTACGTAGCTGTCTGAACACTTTGGCCATTAGTCTTTTTGCTCCTAGCTGGTTAGCAACAAAAGCGTGCTCCTCTGATTTTTATTGTCTTGGCATCGCATCGAGTTGCTTATGGAAATGAGAGAGACAGGTAGGTAACAATAACAGGGACGTAGCAACTTGGCATTTCTGTCATTTACTTTCTTGGACGACTGTTACCTTTACTGGGAATATCTTTTGAGCAGAGGGAATATTATTATTAGCCATGTCCTTTCTCTCTGTGCTAATGGGCTTTGTATTTATTATTCCGTCCTGGCTCTTTGTTAGCTCGCTTCTTGGCATTTTCCAAAGCCCACTCCATTGTTCCCTCTCTGGACTTGTGTGTCATTAGCAGACGACTGTGCACGACTTCAATTCTCATTTTTGACGAATTTTCCAACAGCTACTTTTCGTGCACAGATTCGTGTTTGCGTTTTCTGATGGGATGTCATGGAGAAAGTTGGCAACGTGCTCCGGCTCCAGCATTCCCTTTTTCATGCTCATTCGCTATTTTGGACGAAGTTCATCCTTTCTTACCAGTCGATTTCTATTCCCAATTGTAGCTCATGCTCTTTGTGTTGTACATCTCTGTACAAAGAAAATATTTCTGCTATTACTAATTGCATATCTTTAAAATTGTAAGAAAAAAAGAAGATTGTGACACTGAAATGAAGTAGGCTGTTGACAGAATAGAATTGATACATTCCGTAGAAGATTGATTAGCTTCGGCACTGTATAGACGAGTGACGAGGCAAATGTTAAGAAGACAACCTTTTAATGGATACCCAGATATGCTAGACTTTATACAGCGGATTAATTACATGATGATAGTAATAAGAGAATAACTTGGTTTGACTAAAATTATTTATAATCATAAGATGATAGTAACTAGTTTAATAAAAATGCGAAATATTGTGATCTATATAATTATAAGACACGTGTACTTAGCTAGGTAAGAGGCCGCCATGATTTATAAAATGAGGAACAGTGTGCCCTGTCGAGTGGATATCAGTTGAGATAAGGATGCTTTATAATCCAATGGAGCTAGCTTAGTTTCTAAGATATTTAAAAGGAGAGAGGAACAGAGAAGTTGAGTGAGTCATTTAAATGTCTTCGCCAAGCCATGGCTGCTTAAATGTAAATAGGTAGCTAGTTGATGAAATGTTACGTCAATATCATTTGGCATTGTCGAGAGTAGTGAGCTGTTGTGTGTGGAGAGAGTGGATGAGAGTCGAGGAGGGAAAAGAAACTGTGGCAGGGAAGCAGGAGTGAAGGAGTGTAATTTGATAGTTCAAAGAATAATGTTGCTAATATAATTTTGTATTAAAAGTCAAGTCTTGATAAGTATTTGGCCATTTGGCTGAAAGTAAGAAGAGAGGATGGATGAATGGATGGATAAGAGTTGACAAAGAAAGAGCAAAAGCCGATGCAGTTGACAGCTCATCCCTTTCATCAGTCTCAGGCTCCTCTCTCCTCGTCCTCCTCCCAAACTCACGAAACTCACGACAACTTTGCAGCTTTTTTATCCGTTGATTCTTCGTGTGATCCAAAATGAGCTCGTTGCGTCCCCAAGGAATCCCTCATTGTCCCTGCACTCTGCACTATCATCATTTTCATAATTCATAAGATTGATGCTAAGGGAAGACACGGCCAAGTACATTCAGCCACTACTAAATAGACTTAGCATTAATGCGAGGAATACAATTAGTATTGGTACTAGTAGATAAATGCTATACTAAAGGTAGCTGTAGATAAGGAGATTAGTAAGCTGTGCACGCATTGATAGGGAATGTTGATGCGTGCCTGGCAGAGAGTGGATGGAACAAGAGTCTATAAATCATTAGCTCCTATCATACTTTAAAAGTGTTGAGATGAGTGAATATTTCAATTCTTTCCATTTGCTCATCTTTGCTTTGCTTTTCTCTGCTCTTGTGCTCTCGCAATGATCTCTGGCTCAACTCTGGCCATTTGTCATGGAGACAGAGAAGACAGACAGGAGAGCAAAGTAACTGACTCCTCTCTATCTGCTCCATATTCTCCATGTGCACAGATCTATGCAGGGAATTGTTATTCCCTCCTCTCCTCTCCGTCCAAATACTTTCTTGAGCTTTGGGAACCTCTCTGACAATTTTTAGTGGAAAGTCAGAAAGAGAAGAAGAGTTGAGCGAGAGGCAATAAATTCTGTGAAATTAACGTTGCATGCAGTGGGTATGCGAGATTGGCGATATAATTTGACTATAGTCTGTCTGTACGTGATGATTAAGTGGCTGTTGTTTGTGCCTCAGCCACGGACGGAGCAGGCACACTATGCAGAGATGCAGATGCACTGACAAGTGCGCATCTTTGAGCAGGCGAAGAAAATCAGAGGTTGAAGGGGAGATGAGAGTGGAGAGAAGTCAGCATCTGTCACTCACTCACTTCCCTCTTTGCCAATTTCCTCCTTTTTCATTTTACTGTGAAATGAAACTTAATTTCAGGTCGTAAACGTGTTGTTTTCAGTCCAGACTATTTATACTCTTGATACTCTCGCAAAGAATCTCCTGTATCTATATGTTCGTGTGTGTGTGTGCAGAGAGAAGGATCGCAGTTCTTAACGATTGTTGTCAATAGCGTGACAAGGCGTTCATTTGCTTGGCTGAATTACTCCGACTTCATAATGCTCCCTAATTCTCTTATTTTGACAAACGAGGAATTTCGAGATTCACGCTCCCATGCACCTGTCCGCATCTTTTTGGTTATTGTGGAAAAGGGATCTTCCTGTGTCAAATGGCAATATCGAGGCGAGTGGAGTCGCGTCGGTGTGTCTACCGAAGAAGATGTGCCTCATAATTGCTCATTTGGTCATGAAGAAGGCAGGAAGCGTTCAGAGCTTATAATCATCAGCTATTATTATTAACAAGGAGGAAGCAACGGCGGCTTGCTACACATTTTTATGCAGTTACACTCTGCATTTGCCAAGAAAATCTTCGGAGGAGCAAAGATGTGATGCGGAACGGAAGGAGTCCAATGAATAGCTAATAGCCTCACTCTATACTTCTGTGTGTAGTAACAGCAGATCAACTTAGGAATGAGAGAGACAGAAAGAAAGAGTATCATATCTAAAAGAAGGAAGACGCAGCATGGATTGTATGATTAATAGGATGAGCATGTGAGTCTCTGTCAGAGCAAGAGCTTAGCTCTAACTTTTATTTGTGCTATTCTTGTGCCCAACTATTTGGGTTTTGACTTGTGAGGACATGGGAATCTTCTTCCTTTTCAATAAACATTTCAGTTAGGCCAGAATGACTTCTTTCTAAGTTCGAAGTTGATTGCACTGTCTTTATTTTTCTCTCTTTCTTACACACGCACGTACGGCAACTCTTCTTCACTCATAAATAGCTGGCAACCCTTGTTCCGCATTGCACTAATGACTCATCAAACTGACTAATCCTCGTTGATAATTATTTGATAATGTTCTGTAAAGGTCCCTTGTTGTTTTCCAGGGACTTCAGGCAGAACATTTTAAGTGTTCATAGTAAACTGTTAATTATTGTCCTTCAACTTGAGAGTAAATAGAAGAAAATTATGAATTTGTCCTTTCAGGACTTGTCTATTGACATTTGTGAACAATGACCTCTCTGTCTGTCGTCCGTGAGCGTACATCACATGCTCAAGACTGCATGAATGGATTTGATTTCATAATCTGGATCTTAAGTCTGGCATTATCATGCATGCTATGCATCGACTAGAAGAATAAATTGTCATTTGCTCAGTTTGCATTACACTCGCTGATCCTTCGTTGGAAGAGCGTTGAGAGCGGCTAATCAAAATCAGTTCTTTCGGGGGCAATCACCCTGCCAAACAATAACAACGAAAGCTTTATCCATGGGATTTGATGGACAGGTGAGATAAGAACTAAGCGACGTCCATTCCCTTCATTCGGACTGAATGAAGATGACGACGTTCAACTACATGGACTCTGCAGTGTCACTCAGCTCATCCAACTGATAGTGAGGAGAGAGGAGAATGATAAGGATTAATGTCGATTAGATAACAGCCTTCACTTCAGCTAAATCCAGCCAGTCGTTAATGACACTTGTTCACAACCAGAGAATTAGCTTTAATTTGTTTCTACTCAAATCATGTAAAATCATGTTGACTGGTTGGAGGAACGTGCTTACTGCTCTGTCGTTACCTGCTCCAGTTTTATTATCATTCATTTTTGTCGTTCGTGACAGATTTACTTTTACATGACATTTAATGAGCATGGAGGGTGACGTAGAGTGTTGACGATCATAGTCTTCCTTTTTTCTGTTGCTCCGATGTCCTACTAATAAAAAAGAGGCAGCTCTATTTCACCAACAATCTTATAGTTAACCACATTAATTATTTTGCTGACCTGAGATCCACGTTTGCAGCATTTAAACTTATTACTCTATTATTATATAGTAATATTATTTTTGCTAGCTACTACAGGAAAAAAATGCAAGAGGTTCAAAATAGTGTTTGGTGATTGTATACTTTGTTACCTATTCAATTTGATGCTATAGTTAACATGCTAAATGCTCAGGTAGGCGAAGACAAGAAAATTTATCTGAGCCATTGAGGCCTAGGTCTAGGGATTCCCACTCTAGAGATAGTGCGACCCCTTCAGCTACCCCATCCACTATCCTATCCGCGACCCCATCCACAACCCCATCCACGACCCCATCCACGACCCCATCCGCGACCCCATCCGCGACCTTATCCGCGATCTTATCCGTGACCCCACACGCGACCTCATCCGCGACCTTATCCATGACCCCACCCGCAACCTTATCCGTGGCCTCATCCGCGACCTTATCCATGTTTGCGGGCCGTTAGGTTAGGTTGGATTGAATGCTCGTTGACTGTTGAGTGGAGGAGTGTCGAGAAATGAGATGAGAAACATCTAGCAGATAGGCGTTTGATTTGTATTCCACTTTTGTTCTTGTTAGTTAGTATGTAGATAGGAGAAGAGGATTTGAGGAAAATGGAGTGAGCGTGAGTGTGGTTGAAATACAAATGCTTGGAAGATAAAAATATCTCAAGACTCCTCTTCCGTATTATTTTATTATGATTTGTGAGAGGCTGTTGTTGTCCCTGCTATGAATCCCAAATGGGAATGCTATAAATGAAACCGGAAATAAGGGAAGTTTGCAGAATTAAGTTGACTATAGGAACTGTTCTTCATGCGTGGGCGATATTTGACTGCTAACTGTTTATTTCCTTTTCGTTGATACATTATCTACTCCGTCCATACATCCAACACAAATCTACTTGCTCATTTCCTATAAATGCACAGGTTTTAGCAAATAAATACGAGAATCAGAAAGAGTCTCTCTTTCATTTGTTGACTTAGCGAGAACGAATCGGGCAAGGCTGACCTAAAATCACTAAATTGGATTCACTTCATTTTCTTTTCCGTTTTCATATAATTCCGAATTGAGTGAGCCAGCGCCCATTGAGACAAGCTCAAGGAACTGTCGTCCTGTGTGTGTGTGTGTGTATGCCGTGTTAGTAGCCTCTCATTTGGCTCCCACAGTGGAAATCAGTAGGTAGTGGCGGTAGTGCCATGCCGTGCCAGCAGTTCAACGATTTTAAATTCAAATCATATTCCCGATTCAACAAAACCGAAAGAAAATCTGACAGGGCTTAATGTTTATGCGTAAAACAGTAGAGGATAAGTGGGAAGTGAGGAGATGCATGCAAAATACGAGATAGGATTTTATTCCTAAGCCTTCTCTTATTTCCAGTTCAAGCAGATGGGTTTATCACTGAGAGAGTAAAGAAGTACAACAAAACATGCGAATTCGTCCTACAATAATTTTAATTTATACTTTTATGCCATTTACGGGAAATTTGGCATGAAGAATACTGATGAGAATTTTTTTTCCAAGTTAACGCAAGTTATTTCCTTGACATTAGTTGCTCCATCGATTATTAAGTAGTGGAATCGCTACTTTATAATCCACATTCATTTAAAATTCAGACTTTTAAAAATGAAACAAAATTCAGTTTAAAATTACTTGACTTTAAAATGAGCATACACGCAATTGCAATTTGTTATTCGAACTCCCGGGGTTCATTCATAGTGAACATCCTTCTCTTTTACAGTACACTTACTTCGCTTTCTGTTTTTCCATGCCATCAGTGTTTGCAGGGTTGCAGAGCATTTTCTAGTTTACAGATATCTTTCGAAGATGTATTTTCAATTATAAATAAAGAACATCTATTTGTAATTTGGATATGATTTAGATCATTTTATAACGGGGGACTGCAGGATTTTTACCTTTCGTGGTTGATCCTTGAATGCATTACGTAACGAAATGATTTTTCGAATTTGGCGTGATATTTTAGACAAGGAAGATACATTGTGGTATTTCAGTCAGTGAAGACTTTTCAGGGAATTCTTCCTATCTGATCAAATATGGCATTTAATTGAGGGAAGGGCCTAGGAAGCTCCTTTCCTGGCAAGAAGTGTATACAGTGCCGGAATCATCAGCCACATAATATGTTTGCAGAATATTACAGTGCTGTGTAAAGGAAATATATGTTTGCGTCTGTAAATTTATACATGTGCACATTTAGTTGTGAGTGGTAGAGTGAGGTGTATAAGTAGAGTAGGAAAAGCAAATAACGTCTGCATTTCTATTTTCTGGTACACAGAAATTTCTACTCACTTCGCTACCCGCGCGGAAGACCCTTGGGAAATTTCTGTAAAATCTTTCTTGAAAAGTTTGTCTTATCTTGTGGGCGCATTGTAATTTAGATGGTAATAAATTGGAATTCATTGTTCCTGGAGAAATCCACCAGAACTGGGCTGTCTATCTCTCTCTGTCTCTTCGTTTGTTTTTTTTTCTGAGGTGTTTTCATCTCTTATGCTCTACTTGCAATGCTCTCAAGGTTTTCCCACAACCACAACACATACAACTCGCACTCTTGACTTTAAAAATATCTAGGTATATGTGGAGCAGTTGGCCGACATTCCTAACTTTTAGCCATTTGTGTCGCGATAATGTAGTGCATCTTTCCACAATTGTAACTACGTGTATTACCTACATGTTTATCATATCCAATTCCTCCTTTCTTAAAGGTACCCGACTGCAACGAAAGAAATAATTACATAATCATCACCCAATAGTAATTACACAGCACATTGGAGACCTCATTTTTCCGCTCCATTTAATTAACAAACTCAAAACTCCAAACTTTGTTTGTTCAATAAAAAACGTATTTAACGTGTACGTTGTACATGTACACATGTTTTGGCCGACTACTTTTGAGACGATGAAAATTTAAAATCTAATGGATTAAGAAAAATTAAAAGTTGGTGGTTGGGGATTGTGGCTGTTACTGAATTTTGGTGATTCCAGTTTCAGTGTGAGGAAGAGCTTAATAATTCTCACAGCGTTATTAAATAACGCTTAATTGGTTATGCATTTGTTATAAAATATTATTACCTGGACAAAATTAAATGTTGGAGTATAAAAGAAATAGGTATACTTATTTGTAAATGTGAAGCTATCCGTTTTGTTGTGTTTTGTGTGTAGTAAATTAATTTCGGCGTGAGGGAATTCGTAGGAGTTCTGGAGTCTTGTTAACTCGCTGATATAACTGCCCATGACAAAACGTCTGCGGGTTAGCCCATGTCAAGTGCCATGACGTAAGACGAATTAAGTGTTAAGTTAGAGTGAGCTGGACGTGAAGGTCGAAATTGGTTGATGACGAAGGAAAGCCGTCAGGTTCCTCGACCAATTGCTACAGCACTCTGTGTCCGGAGAAGAAAAAATAAGTATATCCTAATAATAAATAGTAATACCCCGAGGTCAAAGCACACGACACAAGTCACATTACATTATTAGTTCCAGTTGAAAAATGAAAATAGCTACTTAAATGTATGAGAAGCGTATAATATTTCCATTTGGTGGCACACTGCGGCATTTGAAAAGGGAAGAATGCAAGAAACCTTCGCCTTTGTAGTGTAGTTAGACCTTGTCGAGAGTTCTGTCAAGGTATTCATGCAAATCCAACTACAACCAACTACCCGCTTGCACACGATCTTTCCACCTGAAACTTTGTTGAGTTGAATTAAATAGCTTGCCAATAATTTATCATCAGCACGCAATCGACAACTAAATGCCGTCGTGCAGGAATAAAATAATAATAATAATGGATCATACACAAACACACTTCGTAACACTTAGTGCTAATACATTATTCAGCTATGTGATATATATAGGATTGGATCTCCAGTCCTCGAAAACGTTTAGCTTTTGTTGAATCGTAATAATAAGAGTAATTTACACGCATGCTACTCCTATTTGTTGATACAATGATGTAGGATTGTTGATAGGGACTGCTTAAATTATATTAATCCAGCTATTTACCTTTTTTACTAATGGTGCTAATGGATGGAGTTGACATGAAATCTGTTGCAGTATTTGGAGCATTACATAAACAATGCTAAACTAACTAAGTCTAATGAATAGTAAGAAATAAAGGAATTGGAATATCTGCTTGAATGAAATTCAACGCTGCTAGCCAAGGACAAGTTCAAATGATTCATTGGCTTCTGTTCCTTCCTTTACATCACAAGTAGGCAATAATAATTGAAAGAGATAACTTAGCTTACTATAATATTATAATCTAACTCCTAACTTCCTAGAAAGAGGCTGGATGAGAACGTGTTTCCGACTTTTGTGTACAAGTGCCATACTCCCTATGTACATTAACATCCATTCCATCTGTTTATTATTTATTTTTCCTCAATAAATGTATGAATAAATGAACAATACATTGTCCCCAGAGTATAAAGTCGGCACGCCGTAAAATATTTTTTGTTGCCGCATGCCGTAAATGCCGTAAATGCCGCAATGCCG
>JAAAYG020003318.1:0-25259 GCA_009936455.2 Tomocerus minor
GTTCACCAGAGGTAGCGAAAACCTTACCAGACACACCTCTCCCTACTGGCATCGACCGACAGGAACCACCTCTTACAGAATGTTGGCTACTGTGGCTCTTAATGTTTACAGTGCAGTGCGTGGTGCGATGAAACACTCTTCCCACAAACACATGATATTCATGAAACAGATGAAAACGATTTAGAACCACGAGGAAAATTTGGCTAAAAGGAAAGGAACCTAGGTACTGGCCTGGCACCGATCATGAGATTGCAACTCCAATTGAGCTAATGGAGTAGACGAGTTTCCTAGTTGTTTGCAAATCCTAATTTGCAATGGTTATAATAAAGTACATCTCTCATGAATGCATTTGGGAAGCCAGCTTACGTTGCGTTCCTCGTCAATCCAATATCGTATTATGTTTAGAGCTGCTAAGTATGTAATACAATACATTTCAGTTTTCACTCCACTTCAGCATCTGCCATTTTTATTGCAGTCTCATTTTAATTGAGAAAATTCAATATCTACTTTACGTGTCTAGGAAGCATAATTATTATATAACATACATATGTAATAGAATAAATAGTTCCCTACACAATAAGCTGCAGCTATATTCTTCAAATCGTCGTAAGTACACTTAACCTACTTATGTATAAGCCATGAAGGCAATCATTATTTGCGAAAAACTACAAACCTAAAACTCCAGCAAAAGCTTCAAAATTTCAAATACGACTATTATTTTTGTAAGGACACATTTCCCGGATGTCCATTACTTGTATGTATGTATGTACACGGGAAAGTCAGAGATAGAGAACTATAACAATTTTTAAAACTAAAGTTTATAATCATATCGGCAAAGCAAAGCCTCCATTAATCTTGGTTTAGTAGTCTACTAGTGGTTGGAATTTGACAGACTGCGACTGTAAGGCTAGTAGATCATATCAATATTCGACTGAGGTCAATAGCTACGATATTATATGTTGCTCTTTTGGACTACGAAATGTCTAAAAGTGCCCAGATTATTTATTGCTCAATTTATGTATAGTCTATAGTTGAAAAACTTGTATATTGGAATGTACTACGTTTTTCATGGAAAATAATGGAGAAAGACTTTATAATGTACTTAAAACACTTTTTGACGGTGCGATTGGCGATTTGTGTGCCAAAAGCTATGTAGTCAAAATTGCAATTATACGAGTTTTATGTCAAGGGATGTAGCAGAGAGGTTAATGGTCTGGGGAATGAGGGATATACATAAGAGCATTGCAGAGAAAATGGAGATTAAATGCCACAAAATTTGGAGTATTTGAGATAGAGTAGAGACTACTCGGGCTGTTAATTTCCGAAAACACAGATCCCTATTAGTAGAGAAGTGCTTGGTGCCTCAAGGTATTACACTATGGCTTTAGAAGGAAGATTGCTAATTCAATGTCATTTATATTTAAAGCAGGAAGAGCAACATCAAAGCCAAAGTGAAATTCCTTTGGGGAATTGGGGAAAGCTGGGGATTTAATGTTAATTTTCGGAATAGCGGACAATGTCACTCCAATTTATTACGATAACAGAAGACAACACCTTTCATTGCGTCAGTCACGACCCTTTATCTCATATGGAGCACTTTAGAACAGAAATAGTTACTAAATAAAAGCTCTCATACTACGCAGCATTAATCCCTTTCCGTTTACCAGTACAGAAATGTACTATGTACTAATGATCTCTCCTTCATGGAAAAATATTCTGTGCTTTCTTGGGATACAGCAAAACAACACATGTAAAAGCGATGATATTTAAAATGAATATTTCATAAGGTTCACCCAACTGTGGCAGGGCATAACCATTTTACATAATTCTACCCAGTCTAAAAATTCACCAATGGTCTGCGTTTACATTTTTCTAAATCATCCCACCAATAAATATGGAACAATTCCGAAAACACTGCCATAGGTTCTTCTGGATTAATAATACATTTTGTAACTGTCTACTTTCCTGGTCCTTGGTTTACAGAATAAAGATGAGCGGTTGACAAACCACTTTCCCTTTCAACACTCTAACTGCATAAAAACCTTTCACCATTATAAAATTCATTTTTTATACGAATAATGAGTTTAACTTAATTCAATACGTCTGCCATCTCTAAAAGTACAATGCACAGCAAGGAAAATTACTTTTACTTTGGGGTTATTGCGTTAGCCTAGGCTAAGTGAAAGTGGTGTGTCAACCGTTCTGCTTGTCAGTCTTTTAAAGCGTAGATGATATTAACGATGAAAAATTCCTTAAAATGCAGCCCTGTGGCATCTAAATCATAATTGTGATAAAAGTTTAGACCACATCATTTGCCCATTTTCAGACTTTCTCTTGGAGTATATTGGGTCACACCATAAAGGCATAAAGAAGAAGTACATATCATAAATACGAACACATTGACATGCAACATACTGAGCACACTGAGTGTAAGTTTTTTTTTTGAAATTTTCATATAGACAGTGGAGTCTCTGAGTGAAAATGAGGAAAGTTAACATGATTACATTAGCTCGGTTTTACGCTTTCGGTTTAGCACAAAAATAAATATTATGTGGCAAGTCAGAAAATGCTAAGAATCCCTGGTTCCAATTTGAACAAGTGTAAAAGGGCAAAGCGTTGGCTCAGAGAAAATACAGTGACATCACGATTGGCATTTTAGGATATGTTCTTTACACAGATACCTAAGCATGTTCATGTTTTATGGATATAGGGTTACAGGCGAGTCACTTAGGAATATTTCCCATCCAGACTTTTAATGTTCGCAGGTATACGTATACGTGTATTGTTTACGTCTACATTTACAACACTTCTGTATTCTGCAGTATTGCTCTTTCTCCACCTTGCATGATTTGAAATTGTTTTCAAAAATCGCTACCTACTTACAGCTTATGCTATTCAAAACCCAAACAGAATGCAGCAATAAATTTCCCTCCTGTCGGATTCTTATTTTATTCCCTTAAGGATTTGGCAGTATTTATGTGTATGCTTGTACAATAGAAGCACCTAAGTAGCGCAATAATCTGCATTACATTTGCAAAATATTGTACCTATACTAGGTACAATAGCGAGCGTGCTGTCTAATTTATATGACTAAAATTTACTGTAAACTTTAATCCTGAAATTGTATATTTATTTAAATGTCTCCAGGGATCAGGACTCAGAACTAGGACTTTTTTCAATGAGATTAAAGGTTTAAGAAATAGAATCTCTCTTTTGTTTGTTGCTAATGTTGGTGATAATGCCTTAAGCCAAGCGATGTCTAAAGTCGAGACTGTCTCTATCTTCTTTTACTTTGGCTCTAGTTTTCCGGAACAATTACAGTGTAGTGAAAATATGAGTTAGAATAACGAGTTATATAAAATTTCATGAAAGTGGATTACATAATTTTGCTATTAATGATGATTGATGATTGCCAGAAAACAAAACAATTAAAATTTTATGGAACTATATGAATTCATGAGCATATACATACAAGTTTATGTAATAATTGAGATTTTGAAATATTTCCTGATTTGAAACTGAGCGAGTTTCCTGTAAAAAATAGAAACATGTGTAGTTCGTCTAACATGTATGTTAGACGAACTACACATGTTTTTATTGGTATATCTATATGAGAAAAGATGAAAATTCACCATGAAAATAAGTCCATTTATAACTGACAAGAATCCATTACCATAGGGTAAAGGCTGAAGTGAGTAGATTGCATTTACATCGATACACATGCTATGTGTCTCCTATTACAGTATTCAAAAATCAATTAGCAATTCTCGCTATAGAGGGAAGTTCAGACATTTTATTCAACGAAAGGAACTACGAAATGCCCTGAGGATGAGAAACTCCTTTCGCATTTGCGTTTTTCGTTTTGATAGAAAAGCTGAAATAAGAAGTTGTGATGAGATGTGAGAATTGGGAACCTTTTGAAATGGAACAGCAGGATGCTATGTTATAGAGGTAAAATAATGTAAGCAGGCAAGTATGTAAGTAAACCTCGTCTCCTCCACTACTGGAACTTCGCAAAGCAACAAAACACAATTTTAAAAGCTAAGCTGAGTGAAGTAGAAATCCGAACCAGGTGTAACAACTTCCACAATTTTCTTCAAGAAAAACTTATTACATTCCAAACCAGTCATCCAGCATGTGTTACTCTTATCTAAAGACCTGGTAGGGAGGAAGATGTGGCCGAAGACTCTGTCTAACCTCTTTAGTCATTCCTGAACATATCTCCTATAGGACTATAGCCTACTACGTTATACCATACCATATCCTTAGCCTTGTGTCAGTTTTGGCCATCGGGCACGCAGAGAAACCTTGCTTTATGCTTTCTCCTTTAAAGGAAATCTGAAGTCATGGATTAAAGAACCATCCAATTAGTTCCCTTCATTTTTTCCTGCAAAATATCTTTACACAAAGAGAAAACAAAATATAATACTTGTCAATTTTTTCTAGCCGGAAAATAAATACTTTTCATATTAAATACAATTGGTTAAGTCACTTTTATCTATAAAAAATAAACTCTTTTTAATCCAAGAGAGAGAGAGAGGAAGTTTGAAGAGAAACTCCATCCTACCGATAACAAATTCAGCTTAGAGATAATATATTGTTTTACTTGCAATGCGACAGAAAAAGCATCCATCAAGTGGGTCTATCACAAAACCTTAAATAACACCTGGACTGTGGTAAATGGTAAATGAAAATTAAGGCATCCATCATATCATGTATACATAATCCTGTGCATTATCCTAAATCCTAGCTACTATTTCTAAAATGCTGTAATAATGGGGTACCTGCCTGATATAATAATTTCTATCTTTAGCCTAAGCCAAATTGATTTCAGCTCAAAATCTCATCTGTAATAAGTTGATAGGCACAAGGTGGTGTAAAAACTTATGGTGTTTTTAAAAGAAGAAAAGTTTGCAAAAAACTGCGTCTGGAGAAAAAAACTTGGTAAAAACAATTTGTTTCATAAAGAACTATGGAGCGTAGTACACAAAGTGCATGCACGAGTATGTAGATAATGTACCTGTACTACTGAGGCATGTTATTTTTAATTTGGAAATGAGGTAAACAACAACATTTTGTCGGTTATTATGGTAAAGTTAACTGGATTACTTTATTATATGATAGTGCATGATATAGAGGAATTAAATATATAGCATTATAGGAATGACTCAAGATAGCGCCTTGAAAGCGTGTTCGGTCTGATTATGAATTTCGTCACTTGACCATGTTCTGCCACTGTCTATTTGACCCAAAAGCCAAAGTTATGCTAGCGTGAGATAAGCGCAATCCCCAGTTCGGAAAGCGAATGCCAAACTGTTAAGGATAAAGCCAGGATAAATAGACGGCTGTGTTATTAGAAGCAGAAAAGCGACTGTCCTCCTATGCATATTTCCATATCTATCTGGCATAACTTTTAACTTTACTCATGAAATGGCACACGGCTCACTGCGTGATCTGGTTTGCGTTTGCTACTTGAAGCCTTCTTTTCATAAATGCAATACGTAAAATGCATAGACAGTCTTTGTATAGTGCTACAATGTAGCGACGCAGCATACTGAGAGCCAGACATTCTAAAATTGTAAAAATAAATAGCTATATTCATTATTATATAGGAAGCAGCTTTCCTTTGTGCTTTAATAAACATTCCTAGTGCCTATTCTACTGAGTCTCAAACCATGTTCTCCCTCTCCAGGGTATAACCTTTTCTATCATTTACAACTTCAAACGCTAAGAAATTGAGAAAAAGTGAAAAAGGTATGTAATAAACTGGAGAAAATGAAATAACATATCAAATGGATTCAGTGTGAAAATCAGAATAGCAACTGCGTGCTGGAATTGCCTTTACTTATATTTTCACTTCAACTCCATTATTACATGAGGTACATTTCTCTCACGAGAGAGATAAAAGATAGAACCCTGATCTGCAGCAGAGAAGTAATAATATGTAGTTGAGACATTATGAAATACAAAATAGAATACATAGGGGAAAACTGAAAACGAAAATTCTCATTGTAGACTCTCATTCTCATTCTTAACCATTTTGCTAGTTTGAGAATTCCTTCTGGCTGTTTTGACTGTACTCTATATTCTTGTCAGTCTCATGTGCAATAATAGTCAAATATGTCTTTTGAAGGAGTCCAGGGAATAAATGAGGGAAACCAAACAAAAACAGTTTCTGATTACATGCTCCTATATCGTTGAAGGACTATAATTAACTATGTAATACATATTAATTTTAAAAATATACTGGTGCCCCACTCTAAGCCTTCAGGCAATTACGATGATAAACATTTTTACGTCTTAGTAGAAATTTACCAAAGCAGAAATTTTTCTTTAGAGATTCTACTTTACATAGGTACCTCTGTTTTCGAATAATTAATTCAGCTTGACTGTCAATAACGTAAGATGGATATAATGATGTTGCATTGATATTTATTATAAATGCTCATAGTTGTAAGTTGTTGAAGTGTTTCTGTCCTTTTCAGATTTCAATCTCAATGGATATTTAGGTAGCGGAGAGTGATGATGCACAAAAAGTTGTTTTCTGTGTAGCAAATGTTTATCCTATAAAAACGGATTTATTTTTATTTATTCTAAGCACATATACATGTATTTTAATGTAGTAATATTCAGATTAGATATTTATCAGTGCTAACCCTAAATGGACTCTTTTTCCCGAACATTACTCTTGTGAATCTAAAAATGGTTGTCATATACATGGGCTGGGCATTAACCAGCGACAGTAACCAATTATACCATATTTATATCCTGAAGACTCACTTTCCGCAAGATAAAATCGTCTACCTCATTATCAAAAAGGGAATATCATTTTTTATTTTTTGCTTGAGTTGAAAAGTGACATAACCCAGTGCATGACAGTCGACAATGCTGCTACGTGCTACCTAAAATGTATGCATGTGAAATTTATTATGCTCCACACTAAAGTTGAATTGTGGTATATCCTTCACGCACTGATATGAGGATGATGTAGTGCTACATTATGCATATCTTAATCTTCAAGCATGCATATATACCTTTAGAGATAAAAAAATACTTTATATTATACAGATGTATTTGAAATGCCAGCTTTTACTACGAAAACTACGCCTAGTGTCTAATAGAATTTAAATCCAGGAATTTTCTCTTCGCCTGCAATACTCTGAAACTAGACTGCTCTAACAGAAAAACTTTTAAGAAGCGTTTCTAGAAATTCTAGGTGATTTATGAAAACCACGAGCAAAAGTCGAAAGTCAGAGGGATACCTGCTCCAAATTGATACTTGCTACATTGTTCAACTTGTAACTATAAAAGCGACTTTTCCTAGCAAATTGAAACGAATGTAGTTGTAAAATAGAATGTGAGACTGAGAGAATGGGAAAAAGGAAATGTCCATACCCACGTAGCTTACTCCAAGTTTTAAATATCGGCACTACTATGGTAAATATAGCTTTAACTTTTTACTACAGCAGCATATATCTAACAATGCGACTAGATCTAGCAAAATAAGAAAATGTTTCTTCTTGAAAAGATCTTTCCTGTAGCATTGTGTGCTTTGAGCATTGTTGCCGAAATAGTAAGTGAAATAGCAACGAATTTTCTACATTTATACATTGAAAATAGCTACCTTTTGAATCTATAATATTACCTATTAGCATCATTTTTAGGCGTTCTTTCATTTTCCCAAGCAATGCTTTAACTGTGTAAGAGCCTGGTTCATTTATTTAGGTAGGTATATCTTAATTTAAACGGTTTTTCCAAGGAAAATTATTGTCGCAATGATAGCAATATATTTCTCTTGTAAATACTGAAATCTTCAGCTGAGGGAAGTTAGTATGTTTCAGCCAGAGTCATATGACTATGACCTTATCCGTCGCTCACATAACCACGGTGGCACAGTGTTATGCTCCACTACACATTGTTGAAATGACAAGATCATTGGCACATGTCCAAACCAGAATTTTTTGCCTGTTTTCAAATTGAAAGTTTTTTTCAAAGAAATGCAATGTGTACTGTAGGGAATAGTACAAAAGAGCCGTATTATATATACGACATGCATAGGTAGCTGTAGCTTTTAGTCAACTGAGTGACTGCAACATGCACATTTTGAGAAGTACTGTACTAAAATGAAATTATAAAAAATCTTAACGCAAAAGTCAGTTCAAAAATAACCTAAGTGTTTAGGTTTACTAGCTTAAAGCACAAAAAGCCAAAGCCTCACGTAAATACAGATTACGATTTTATTACTATTTCTATTTTAAGAGAAAACTATTGATTACCTCCTGCTATAAAAGAAGGTCTGGAAATACTAATGACAAATAATGTTAAAAAATGCTATAAAACTATTCTGCATTTTTCTAATGTTTTTGATTAATGCGGTATGAACCTAGGGCAATCAGATTGTATTTTTAATTTATAACCATCATAAAATGCACATGACTCAAATATTTACGTTATTGCAGATTGCAGGTTTGTGGGGAAATAGATTCCTTTTACTTGTGGCAAAATCTAAGCTTTATTGCTATTTTTTATGTATAAAGTTTATAAGATAGAGTGCTTGGGCAGTAAATAAGAGAAAAGAGACTAATATGATATACCACGGTGAATAGCTTATAGTTTATCAGTGTCTTCTTGCATATAAAATAAAAACTTTATTTTCATTTCAATCTTATTTCTACAGAAAAGCAAATATTTGGTTCAGTTTAACATAGCACACATTTATCTTGAGGGCTGCATCTTATTTGCGAAGTTGTTTAGGTTTCGAGTAGAAAAAGTTAATAATTCTCATCCATCAATCGAAAATAGTTGTGGATACAATCGGATAAATACAACATAATAATGCCTTCTAGTTCTTTTAGTTTACATTATTATGTGTTTTCGAAGTAAAAGCTTGTACTATTGTTATGATTAAAAACTGAAGGAAGTAAAAATAGTAGAAAAAGTAGATACCCTAAAAGGGAGTTGTAGTAATGTTTACTATTATTCGTTTGGCTCACAATTGAATTTTTTGAAAAATTCTTTATTGAAAGCATAAGTTCTGCATGATGCTTCATCGTGCACATGTCTTAATGGTAGTCGCATTGTAGATACACAAAAAGATATTTAGTTACAAGTTGTAAATTGACTCTTACATCAAAACATAGCATTACAACCCACCCTTAAGCAAGGACATTCATGTAAAACTACAATAATTTTCCCATTTCGTTTGTAATACGATTAATGCACTTAGCATTCACTTTTATTTTAGTGCAGCTACTAGAAAAATCTGGCACTTAAGACCTTCCTACATAATTCTATCAGTAACTACTTGACACAGCGAGCTCAGGAAGTTTATATTTCTGCATAGCTACTTAAGGAAAATCCTTTTTTGGCAACTAAACATGACATTTTGACTGTTTATAATTGATTGCAATGCTTCTTTCTTCACTTGAGACTAGGACGGAGCCCATTGTCAACATTGTCATATGGAAGCCTAAAATGGGAAACTCAAGCCGACCTATCTCCTAATGCTGTGAATTTCGTTTCTGTGTTTTCACCATATAAAGCGGCATGACAGCATTTCAATGTCAGCAAACCACTTTATCTGCCAAACGGTGAAACTGTGAAAGTACATGGCATATAGAAATGTACGGTGTGGGCTAGTACAAACAACTTTTTTATGACTTCTGTGCATTTTTACTGCAATTGTAATGTACGAATATAATTATAGCACCTAACCAATAATTTCCAATCACACAAAGTAGACAATAGTATTATATTACTGTCATAACATGACAAAAATAAATAGCACCACTAAACTCTAAAAAAGTACAAGTATATGAGTATAATTTTAAAGCTTTAAGAATGCCCTTTTTCTATTATACTGATCTCAAGATTCTAGACTTGATGATTAGCATAACAAAGTGCTTTTATGGAGATGACTAACATAACGCTGCCTCACACACAGCTTTCATTAGACTGAATGTCTAATTCAAATGTTCAATTAAAATTAGTCACGGAATACGTATTGCAAATGCTGTCACATTCCTTCGAGCGAACTTATATATATTTCCAGAAGATCTCTATTTCTGTACTCCCTATATGTTTGCTATTAATTAGCCTCTCGGAGTGCCCGCATTTATTTGTCAGCACAACTTTGAACTACACATTTCTTTCTGTTAAATAACTGAACCATAAAGCGGGTAGGAACAATTTACATCACTCTTCAGTCTAATCAAATTAAGACACTGGTAAAGTCAGATCCAGATTTTACAATTAAGATTGAGCAGTTCTATTAAAGTCTGTATTGGGATTTTACGAGTTTCTGAGATCAGTTGAGACCCGGGGGTTCAAATTAAGACTTCCCAGATAATTATAACTATTTCCATAGTTTGCGGATGTCTATTTTGGTGTTCAGCTGTCTCCCATATGCTAGACTTTGGGTGTTTAGTTTACAGATAGGCTTTCATTTAGACTGTAGAAAATACTCTGACATTAATATTTGTGTGTCGTAGAGTTGGTCTCGTTGTCAGTTGAAAGTTAATGTTGCCATTACATTCCGAAATTGGAATTGCATTGCATTGTCTTATAAAGGTACTTCCCATTTAGGTTTTATATCGTGTGTTATACGAAATGCTCTCTACAGTACAAAAGTATAGAAATAAAACTAAATGGGCGTAGCCAAGTACATTTCAAATAAAAAACCCACATAGTTTAGTAGCCCCCACATGGTGTGTACATGGGACCCGGCATTCGGCTGCATGCAACCCAGCTATATGGGACTCGGGACTCTGCTGCATGGAACCCAGTTACATGGGACCCTGCTGCATGGAACCCAGTTACATGGGACCCTGCTGCATGGAACCCAGTTACATGGGACCCGGCTGCATGGAACCCGGCACCTGGTTACATGGGTCCCTTCAAAACCGCCACCCGGCAACCCCGCCATCCGGCAAAAGCGCCACCCGGCTACATGGCACCCGGTAGCCAACAATAGAGTAGCGGGTTTGCTGGGTGGCGGTTTTGTCGGGTCCCATGTATCCGGGTCCCCGGGTGCCGGTTTCCATGCAGCCGAGGGCAGGGTCCCATGTACATGCCCAGCACCCACAACAAAAGTATGCAGCGCAATAGAATAAAACTAAGAGAACTTCATTACAGAGTGAGTAAGTGGTATGTCAAAATACGGTCGCCAAATTCTTTTGTTATTTATAATCCTGGTCATTCCCTTAAAGTCTATGCTCAATGTATATATGAAGTGGTAAAGTTGTTCACACAATGCATGCAATGATGTCCAAACATCTAACGCCAGTAGCACATATATTGCACAACAATATTTGCTTGGATAATTAATTAATATTCACATATAGATATAAGTATGTTATGGGATCAGGTTTCTTTTCTAGCTGTAATTTGAGGTGCTTTACACTTTACATTTGCCTGGGGTCGGTGAGCCAGTAGCGTACGATGACTATACTATCTTTGCATGGAATGTCTGCGTAGAATTTTCTCATTAAGGTGATATTATTTACAAAAAGGTGGTCATTCTTTGAAAATGGGATTTGCACGTGGCAAGGAGAAATAGGTACTGTAGGACGAGCTAGTGTTGTTCCTTTTATAAAGTGACAATTTATGGTAGTTGTATATAGGAAGTAGGTGAAGACTGAAGATTATGAAAATGGGCTATTTTCTATTCTCTTAGATACCTACTCAACTTCAAGGCTATCTCATTACATTTAATAGTTGGACAAAAGAAGGAAAGCCATTGTATTTGCACTCTGTCTTTCTTTGTGTCCTTTGCCGTGACTTGCCTTCCCGGCTTCTTTCCGTTTTATTACTTAAGATTACATACAAATGAGATGGTGCTATTGTATGAAGGAATTGCACGGGGAAAATTAAATTGCCGTCTATGAAATAACTCTAAGTGAAAGAACTACCGTAAGTAGGTACTTATTATTCTACACCAGTTTAGCACTTTGTAACTGCAGGTTTATAAATGAATAGCATAGGCACTAGCAATTTACCTTTATGAAAAATTCCGTTTTGAGATAGCATTGTTAAGATATTTACTTTCATCAACATAACAATTTTTAGGCAATGTTTGTCAAAAGTTTTTTCCGTGCGCTAATTCATAATATTATTTTCAAGGAAAGTTAAGAGCCTATGAATTCATGATAATATAAAAATAAACTTACACATTAGTGGAGGATCTCATTGGTCGTCGTGTTAGAATGTAAATGGTAACCAAATTGCCGAGAACTCCAACAAAGACAACAATAGGGACGAGTACTCTCTGCACCCAAAAACGTGAGGAATCTCGGAATTCTTCAAGCCAAATGAGATCTTCGGTGTCTTCTTCATCCTTTGGGAACGGAAGCAGAGTTGTTTCATTGTCGCTTTCGTTCATTTTAACGAAGAAGGTTAGACGCAAATGTTCGCAGAAATAATTATTTCACTGAAGCTCTTCCAATTAATTAAGTCCGTCCATTCATTGCGAGTTATTGCGTTTTAGATTTCAATGAGCCTGCACAACCACATCACACCATTTTAGGGGAGCATACAGTAAAACTGATTCACGACTTATCATGGTGACAGAAGAACCACACCAGTCAGATCTTCCACTTGACAGCTGCACATTTTTCTTTCATATATCCAATTTGCTAGAACAGCACTTTAATCTCCTAAAATGTCGTTTCAGTCATCGGATCTTCCCTTGCTATTCGTTAACTTCATTTTCGTGCTCATCTCCTGACATCCGAAACGGTTATTAATCTGAAAGACATTAAATATTTACATGATAAACAATCAGAGCACACCATTATATACACATAGGTACTACCTTGTTTCACAAGATGATTTTAATTGATAATTTATGTACATGTATTTATGTTAGCATATGCTAGTTATATGCATCGTCCTAGGATTTCAACATTGTGCACTTTAGAGGATACATTATGTATATTCATTTTCAGGACGATATTAGTATCATATATCCGAAACATTTATAATGTCTCATGTTTCCCATTTAACTGCTATATCATTTGCGTAATACTAAATGTGTATTATATTTCTCAATGGAAATTCAAAAAACTAGTCAAGTACTATTATCCTCTGCTGAAACTTGTTACTTCACTTCATTTGTGTAACAAAAGACGAAAATCTTTGTTTTGCCCGAAATAATTTACAAGAAATGTCAGTTTACAGCCAAATGATTTACATTTACGATCTATCAACACGAAATTCTAGTAGAAAACTATTGTTTCACATTTCTTTTCTGGTTCCTGTACTTGGAGACGATTTGAATGAAAACAAAGAGCAAAAAGGATTATATTCAAGATAATGGACATAAGGAAGACACCCTCAGAGCGAACTATACAACTCCCGAGAAATCAAATCTTGCTTGAGTCTGTATCGACTGTGCAGGGATTCCTTCACTATTTTCCGTATATCCTTAGAAAAGATAAAACACTGTCTATAAACCCATTGCTTCGTTTTCCATCATATCAAAATATGTGACTAATGGAGTGAAAGCGATTGAGCAACATCTTGTGACTGTATAAAACAAATAAAGACGGTGTTCTTGCTTGAGCAATAAAAGGATGAATCACTTTTTGTTTCTTTCAGCTTTTCAGAAGAGCACTTCCAAGTTTCTTTTCTGCAGTACAGGAATTAAGTGCTACACTGCACTATATTTACACTTATTGAAAATCAGGCCCTTTTTCTTTTTTTGTGTACACACAGCTACTACATAATATTATCGTAGCTAGAGCCGATCTTGTTAAAATAGCGAACTATTTCTTCCCAGTGTAAGGTTAATGGTAGAACGTCCCTAGAACATCTAATATTTTGTAGCTAATAGTTTTTGTGCTGTTCTAGCACAACGAACAGTTTTGTACTGTGTATTCTGTGTACATACATGTGTAAGAGATTTAATTTGTGCTAATATTAACTTTGCATAAGTATGTGCCACTGTTAGTTAGTTCCAATGCAGTCTCATGCATGTATTTAGTTTTTATTAAACGAATGTATCTATATGTCTCATCGTCAGTTATTGTTTATTGTTGGCACGAACCGAGGTAGGAAGTTAGCTTTTCACTATAGTGTTGCTTGTCCTTTGTGCAGGTGTGGAAAACATCTACTACTGAACACATAACTCAGCCAACTATGTTTTAGCGCTAGCCATGGCCTGCCAAATAATTTTGGCAACTCACTGAATCTCAGAGGCGGTTTAAGGCACAGGCCAAGCGGGCGTTTTTCCAGGACCTTGCACTTCTTCAGGGCACCATACATTTGACCATTCTGTGAAGCTTGACTACAAAATCTAAATCTTTTCACCATTCAACACACATAGGCATAAAAAATCATAAAAAAGGAATATAAATTATAACATGAACACATGCAAATATCTAACGCTATTAATATGATAATCAGTCCCTTACTATTGTTCTCTTAGTGTTTTAGAATTTTGATTATCCCATTTCGTTCACAAATGTAAATAATGTTAAATTCGTTAGCAAATAACCCTTACACAGTTTTGCGTATTTAGTATTCATTGTGTTCCGAACGTTCCTTCTTACTGCAGTTATTGAAACACAATGAGCTATAAACCTTTCGGTCGATATTTAATTCCTAATCCCTGATGTTACCCCCACGCATCATTTGTAATTAAACTATCCAGTTACTGGACTGGAAACTCATTTCATAACAACCAAGAACGATCTGTATTTGGAAATTAAAGAAGGTGGTAAGAGAGTAAGAGAAGAACCTAAACATTTCTCATTAATATCGGATTATTGGATTACACTCTTGATTCCCAGGTACCTACACTAAAACCATAAATGTATAAGGAAGACTACCAATGCAGTCTTTCAAATGTCAAATAATATTATTATCTTGGCACTACATACTTGCTAAGCTATGTATTGCGCTTGCGAGATACGCTTTTTACTACTTAGTGGTAACATTCTTTCAGATGCAGCATAAAGATTGTTGTCAATGTATGTTCTTATTTTTTTCCGGTTTTATTGAACTTTTGATACACAATTTTCGGCATTATCCGATACAACCTGCAGCAGAGAACCATACAAATCCAAAAATTAATCGTCATACTGTGTGATAGTTACATATTTACACTAATTCAACTGTAAAAATGTATCTACCAACAAATATAATATAAAGTCATGCACACTTATGTAGTTATATGTTTCTAATTTCCTGTTTCAATATTGTCTGCCAGCTAAAAACTAAAAGTTTTCTTTGTCTGCGACAGACACTAGCTAAAAAATAGTCAAAGATAATCCGTTACAACTAAAGAGGACGTTTTTTGCAAATAATTAGGACCCTAAAATACCACCACAGCTACAAAACCGCCACTGCACGTAACGACAATGAAAGGAAAACATTATACTTTAACTGCTATGTAGACTTCTCACAAGAGTTGTTCCATTTCGTTTCACTACATAGCATATAGCTTACGTGTAGGCATACGAAAGAGAGAGAGAGAGAACACAATTGTGGCTGCTTCTGTATGTTGTCTAATTGCAAATTACAATTGTAAATTTGTAGGTCTAAGTGCAATATAGGGGAAGTCAATATTTACACCATAAGTTTTGGCATTCGGATAACTCAAATTGTTGTGTTAGTGTCAACCAGTTACACAATATGTATGCTGTACAGCTCTTATAAGATTATGTGCAGACGTCGACTTATCATAAGTTTATCTTCACAGCTACTTTGCACATTTGAAAATAATCTTCAAAGCATTACCTTATCTGTTAGCTAGAGAAAACAAGTATAACGAAACATACACTTTTTATGCAACACGTTTGAAATTCAGTAAAATAATTGATGAACATTGCAAATTAATGTTTTGTTATATCGATAAAAATTTTCTAGACTCTTTTACATTGTCTCATTCCCAGACTGACAAGCCAACCTTAATGTGAGTAATTATATAGTAAGTGGCACTCACATTAAAGGCCTAGTTCGCATACGAACTTAAAAAATAAAATAGTCTCACGTTTTTGAGTTGCAAAATTTCTTTTTTGTCTAAAAATGAGCTACAGCATAGCGGAAGTAACACTATAGTAAACTTTCTGATGACGATACCGTGTATATAGATAGTTAATTTAGCATCGCATGCTTTTTTAAGGGTCTTGTAAAATTGCGGAGTTTTCTCATCCATCTGTATCATCTAATGTAATTATAATAATGAATAATTGTTCCAATTCAAATCAACGTATTTAGCCATTACACGTAACAAGATTTGCATTTTCAACCACATTTCAATGTCTAGACTTGAGTACAGTACAGACGACACAAAAAACCGTCAAAAATTAGTGTAACAATTTCAGAGCTATACTACAAGCAAGAATTTTCCAGAAAATCGAGTTATAAGCAGTTATCTCCATTCGTGATATGATAACTCATCCCATTATAATCCTTACTTACAAAACACTCTTTACAATAGTACCTATGTAAGTTAACATCAATTATTCCAGTTCTACCAGATCTCTGAATGTAATTGGTGGATAGAAAAAAATAAAACAATATTTTATTATTCGCTGTGTCATGGATTAAGATGATTAGTAAATGGAACACCTTTGTAGGTACGCCTAAGCTAGGATTTCATAGAGCAAGCCTAGTAATTAATGTATACAATATCAGATTTCATAAATGTAAACTCAATGCAGATAATATTTGAAAACCAGGTATGATGGGATGCTGGAGGATTCCATAAAAGTAAAGTGTGTATACTAAAATTTTAATTCTGGGTCAGGACACAAACGTAAGGTCAATTAACAATATCAGCAACGACCTATATTAAAAAATTGTTGTTCATGCAATGCATTAAATTGAAAGGGGACATTCTCCAGGTATTAATAAGATACCTAGTTAATGTCTTAGGAATAATGCCTAACAATCAAGGAATAATTGAGCAAAAAGTTTCGAAGAGGCAGTATGTGGTGCTACTAACAAACGTTCAAAGAAACTGGAGAATTACAAAGACCAGACAAATCAAGTATATATGATACTTATCACTAGCTTTGACAATGACCACATTAAAAGCTTTCTGCAAATACAAATAGAAAGATCAAAGAAGCAAAAACTTTATTGGTTTTTTAGGTTTTTGCACATCAAAGAGAAAGTCGCCTACTCAGTATTTCTCAGAAAATCCCTACTGAGCTCAAAATATGCAGCAATAGTGAGGGAAAACCTTGTTTACATTGTATAGTACGCTATACTACTTTACTTTGTTGGCTTCATGTAGGCATAGAATTTCGAATTATAGGTGTATCTGCCGTGTGTGTCGCATTTAATAATAGTATTTATGTGTTATCTGCCCAATCAGTTTATGATAATAAGCAACTGAGTAAAAAACATATAAGAATTGGGAATTCTAAATAGAAGTGAACTGGGGAATCTGTAATGAATATTGGTAAGCCTCCAATTTTGCACCCACCATTACAAATATTACAATACGTAGAACATCAATCATTCCTGAAATCAAAGGTGAATAGCGAGCTTGTGCAAACAGAAAGAAGACATACCCAACTTCCTCTTTAAATACAGCTCGTTTGGCTAGATGCGGAACTTTATAATAAATGTGGTATGCCGCACGGATATAGATTTTACTGGAGTTCACTCCACTTGATTGTTTGCCATGAGAAATTCGACAAGAGAGAAGGAACAATATCTTCCCGTGCCACATTTCCTTGCTATTCTTTTCCTCATAGATGTTGAAGTTCATATAGCCTCTTGGGTGGCTTACATCAACACAAACCAGCATGAATCCATATAAATTGAAATGAATTAGTAACGTTGTTTACTTACTACCTCTTCTAAGTTTGCAACTTTTTTGGTTTACCTCAACTCCATAAATAATCATTATATTCACATAAACGGACGTTAAAAGCACGGTAAATTGATTACAAACTAAAAAATGGACTTCTATTTATTTATCTCTTTCTTGTAATCGAGACTCATCATCAGTAAATAAACAGAATCAAAAACATAAATTACCATTTAGCCAGTCATTGGCTAAGAAAAAAACTGTTCTACCTTACAAACTTCGTAAGCATCCCAGATTACTGAAGTTCTCATGCATTAACTCATTAAATACAAATGTACTACATTTATATTATGCAGTTTACATAAGAATCCTTGATTTATTAAAGCTATGCATGGCACTTAGTACTTTACACAAAGTTTTTTGATAGAAATAAAATTTCAAATCCTGCCTTGGAAGTAGCCTTAAATGCTTACAAACTCAATCAATTAAAACATCAGCGCAATAAGTGGAAAGCAGACTTGTAGGTATTGCTTTATTTTAAAAATTGGTTTTTTCTTAGTCTTTTGGAAGAATTTTTGGGAAAGTACGTTTAAAGGAAATCAAAATATCCTTTACAATCAGGGTATTAAAAAATGAAAATATATTTGATATTTATAAAGCAAATGCTGGTTAGTGTAGATATGGTCTGATTGTCATGCTCCACTTTAACTTGATTAATATCTGAACTGAACAATTTGAAGTACTTTTTGTTGGATTACGGTGAATGTATATGTACCTATGTATACTTTATGTAATAGATTTTACTTAGGTATGTATGTACGTACATTGGGGAATAAAGAATGGATATGAAGTTCAGTTGAGTCTCATAAAATGGCTGTGCGGATGGAAGTGGGGAACAAGATCCGTCTTCGGACCATGATCAAATATAATAAAATAATATCTTCCGATTTCTTTGACATAAATCAGGAACTCACTCACAATCAATCCGGAAATCATATTACTTGACATCAAGGCTAGTCTTAATGTACTTTCCTTCGATTTCAAAGTAAGCATGAAAATATGATTGATCTTTTTCAATGGCACGCTAGAGTCTAGTGAGTACATTATTGTATTAGATTCTAAATAGATAGAATGTACTTTTTCTATAAAGACAGATGCTCGGAACTTTCTGTGCTCGCTTCTAAAACAGAAAGTGGTATCGACTTGATTTAGGAGAAAAATAATAGCTACCTGTATGCTGACAGGCTTCGGCTGGGATAGTCTAGATGCAAGTGATAGTAGAACACAAACTCAGATGCTTATAAATAATTCAAAAGCAGCCAATACATCTCAATCTCTCTCCAACTCAACCAACTGCAACCTCTGCCTCAAAGAAATATATAGCCCTGAGAAAAGTGAGAATTTTTTGACTTTAGTAGCTACACTTCAATATCAATTACATAACATTACATAACGCTGAATTTCTTTCAATTTTTCATCTATGATATTTCGCCTGACATCTTCCATTTCTTTCCTTTGTTCACCATTCTCATTGCAATTAGTGCTGCCATTATTGGCGACTTGGTGAAGTTTTCAGTAAACTGTGGAGAAGTGAATAGATTTAACTTTTAGAATAAATTCTAATTCATTCTTAATTGTTGTATGGATAAAAACTCTGAGAACTAGGTTGAGACTTTGAAATAGGCACTAGTAGTTTATTCCAAGTTTTTCCTTCACGATTAATGATATCGTACGATATAATTAATACTACGTATCCAGACTTTATTAAAATATCTTCCCATTGTCATTAGGTTTTAATGTCAGCATAATTATTCACAATTAACTTGAATTGGTTTCAATGTCCAAAGGAAAGACATTCACATTCAAGAAATTCCCTACGTTCTACATAATTGAGACGGACGACTATTGTGGATTAGGTAGTAGGGAAATGCAATTAATTAATTTAATCTTTCCATGTTACGTCATTAACATATGTGATGACTTGATCCACTGCAGTGCAAGGACATTTCTTCCTCCTCATTTTTCATTCGTTGCCATTGTCAGGTTGCAAGGTACTCTTGAGAGGGCGGGCGGTCGACGGCAACTAAGCCTCGACTTTTCTCAGAGAAAGTGTGTGTGAAATTGCAAAAAAGAGTTTATTGGGTTTTTCTGTGAGCAATGAAATGCTAACATCTTAAGAGGACAGAGGGAACATTAACTAGTTGCCCCCTGCTTGAATAAAAGAGGATTTTCTTTATGGGAGCTTCATATTCGGAAATGGAGAGCAGAGGCATTGTTTGAAGTTTCACAATAGTGTATACTTAAGAGCTTTATGGACATTATTATGGTGAAATAAATTCTCAATTTGGGAATCTCAACGGTCGTTTCACGTTATTTTTGACGTTAGCCTGAAATGTGAGTTGTTAGGCACTAATCTGACAAAACAGCAAAGTATACTCCATTCAATGCCCGTGGGATTTATAAGTGAGCTCTGAGCTCAAGCTAGTACAGACATGGACCTTGTGGATCTAGATGGAATATTTGAGATTTCAGTGGATTAGATTTATTAGACTGAGAACGGGAAGCGGTGGAGGTTGCTTTGTGGTTCACAACAGTTACACTGAGAACTTACAATTTAGGGGATGGGGCGGTCTAATACCACTTTATACCACAGAAAGTTACGTCTTCGTCTTTCTAAGATCACGCTCCACAAATGGAATTATGGAATGTTGAATAATGTAACAATGAGTGTACGTAATTTACCTATTGTTGAAAAACATATTATTACTACTAAGCTATAACCTAGGTAGACATATGCAATTGCTAATGTACTCTTTACTCTACACTAGCCTCAGACATATGGAGAAAAGCCAAAAATTATTTATAGTTTTATGATATTTTTTGATACAACCAGTACTGCTTAGTCCTGCAAGCCTATAAATATTCCAAGATCCCCATAAAAATGTTCTGCAAATTGTTAAGGGCAGTTAAAAGTTGCGTAAGTTCAAAATGCTATCCTCCTCCTACACTAAATCATATCTCTGCTTTCTCAGATTCATATTTTACTTATTGCCAACATTTACCAATATATTTGCTTTTACTCAATCATAAATACCAAATGATATATTATCTGTTTTCGCTCATCTAAATCTAGTCAGCATTTTATGCGCTATTGCGATTTATGGAAGACACACATAGATTAAAATTGCCTTACAAAATTGAAAAAGTTTTACAAGTGAATAGTATCCGTAGTACAATATTCTATTCATGTAATAAAGTCGACGATAATAATTCAGGATGCCAAGTAAATAGTCAACACTTACCTCACTACATGTATACACTGTAAGTATTAATAGCATACATAAATACATATGTACTATGTCAATCTGCATTTTTTGTTAGATGGGCAATGTGGAAACATGCTCTATGTGGAATTGGCAATCGTATAATAATTCTTCAGAGACAAAATTAGACAGCACATGCAGTACTATGTAATTAAATGCATACCTCTCTACCCTAAGCACACCGTCCAAATGCATTTGACAATTTTATTATAATTTATTGGAAGAAGAACACGTAGCAAACGTGTTGTACACACATGTCAAACTATACACAAAATGTAAAATTTTGGAATTTATCATTAGTATCTGTCCAAAATATCAAGCTAATCAACAGCATACCTTCATGTTTTACCTTTGATTTTATAATGCAGGGATCAAGCAAAGTATTAAAATGTGAAAACTAGATAGTTTTTACTTTCCAAAAAACAGGAACACAGGTAAAGGGCATCGCCGAGTTTTGTGCAAAGAAAATAGGAAGGACAACTTATATGTTCACAATCTAAACAAACTTTTCAGTTGGATACAGCAGGTGGTGATTTAATGTGAATTTCATAACTTTGTTTTGACCTTTGGGACTAAAATGAAAGATGAACTATTTATGGTACACAGCACACAAAGGATAAATCTGTAGCTGTAAGGTACAAGCAGGAATTTTGCAGAAAGGTTTCCGTATTCAATATTCAATAAGGAGCAGAGTAATTCATATTATATTTTCGGAAATAAATATTGTAGAGGGATGTCGGCACTGGAAAGTATTATCTTAGCTACTTCTGCATGCATGTACCAATACAATAAAATATGTGAGTGGTTTAAACTAATGGATTCATTTAGCAAATGCTCAGGGTTTTCTAGGTACACACTTGAAAAAGAAATGAAGACAGGGGAATTCATTTTTATGCGGATCATAAAACGATGTGGGTTTTCAAAACAACGGTCTCCGCGGGGGGCATTAATTTGCTAAGTGGTAGACAGGCAGTAAATTCAGGTTTTTAGAAATTGCAATGCTCTATAAAAACATGTACTGACTCTACTGACAATAATGTGGGAATTGATACCATCAACATGGATATATCATCAAATTATAGTTCTGTTCTGTGTGAAGTTCATAGACTCTAGGCTTAAGTGTATCTTTCTACACTGCGTTTAGTCACTTCCACCTCCATTTGTAATTGTAGCAATATAATAGTTAAAAGAAGTTTGGAGATGGTCGTCTTGACCGAGCTCAATTTGTGGAAACGCCTGCATTTGACGAGATGGTGTCTTTTATAAAGGCTAAATTAATGTTTTTGTTATTGATTCAGCAGTACGTACAGAGAGAAGAGAATGGAAAGTAAAGCTTTCATGAAAACGAAGGCTACGCAGGTACAGTAAGTGCGTTGTAAGCGTAAGGTCTTACAAGCGAAGATTCTACAGCCTCTAACACAAACAAGACAACTTATCTACTCACGAAAACAAAACTTGCTAAAAGCGTTGATTTACTGTTTACGAAATGGGCGAGCAGAGCAGCCCATTTCATCTCAAGTCAGTTAGACTGTGAGAGGGACGAAGAGGTCGTCAATCTGCTGTCTACTACTTTCTCGGTCCTTTTCTAAAGTATACATAACATACATCACTGAATATGTACAGGGTCACCCTCCTAGTTATCCTCTTCACATACAGAATGAGTTCAAGCTTATATAGTATCAGCAACAGCATAAAGGGTGGGATTCAGTTGTAGAGAAATAATTATTTCGTTATTTATTTTCTTTATGTGGTATATTATGTGCTTACTCTGCCTCGTACACGCCTACGCCTGTTTACTTTACAGTTACATATTTGCGTAGCGAAAGTAAAACTTCCGCAAATTAGCATTTAAGCATCGGTCAAACCTTTCCTCAACTATCAGTCTGTAGATATTTTAAACAAATCAGTTCTGTAGGCAGGGACGTTGAAAACAGATGTTGATAGAAAATTTCATCTAAAACGGCAACTTACAAAATACTCACATCATCAGTATCAAAATTGAATATTTACTTTTGAGCATGTGCACAAAGGTTCTGAAAAAAAGTTTTTTTCGTTTTTGCGTGCGTTAATAATAAGTAGAAGTCTCACATTAGTATTCTGTATTATATTTCTACTGAGGCGGTTGAGAATGTTGACAAATTCCCTGGAGAAATCATTTTTCAATTTTACAGTGGCCTGAATTTAAGCGCAGATAAAAAGTGCTACGTGAGATTATAATATTTTATTTTTTGCCATTTATAAAGTGTAAATAGTGTAAGCAAAGGCCATTATTTTATTCCTGCGAGTTTTCTACTAGTAAAAGCTGATTGTAGAAATTGACATCGGTACTTTTCCAACCTAAGAAAGGCATTTTAAAGGCAATTTTATCGGTTGTGAAAACACTAGTATCTTTTTTAAATTTCTTTTTTTACACAATTTTCAGTGCAGTGGGTGGAGCGCAAACTTTCATTTCCATTCACGTAATAGGCACAAATGCAGAGATAGTGGACATCTTTGCCAAAATCCTTACAAAGAAGTAGCAATAAATTCTGTGAGAAAAAGGTAAATACCTTTTACCATCCATTCCTTCGTGTTTTATATTCGTACTGACATCTTTGATAAATACAAATACAATACACGAAGACAGCATCTCAGATTTCATACTGTCTGATAAAATATAATAGTAGCATTTTGCTTACATTGCATATAGCAGTTTATGTTTATAGTGCTGAATGTAGCATTATATATTCTGCTAATCTGTGATGTGTGTGTGTATATAGATATCAAAGATTCCCTTCGCAGTTCTGTTGTTAGTAGGCCTAAGCATTTGAACGACTCACTAGGGTAATGTAGGATGAAGTGATGTAATCGTGTAAATGCAAGTCACAGAACATGGTTTGACTTGTAAAATAAGTCAATATACTTCGCAAGTATTTAGGATGTCGGTACAATCAAATAATACAACGATCTTCTGGTTGTTTGTTGGGTTGGATGACTTGGCTGTCGTGTCGACTCTTGTATATTTAGTAGTTGGACATTGACAAATGACAATGTATCCGAGCTTCTCAAACATCTAGCTACTTGGTGCTGCAATGTCCTAATTATACACTTGTAACTAATTGCAGGATTTAAAGAGTGCAAGCAGACTACTTTACGTGCGTGTCCTTTTTTGAGATTTGCGTGAAGAATTTCATGGTGCTATTTCCGGTACAACAGCTCCATGGCATAAATTAATAGAAATTCTAACTAGGCTTGTACAGATCTGTAGCACTTCAAGAGGCAGCGTTCACAAATGAGTATTCCCTAGGCTGCCATCTCATACAAGCACACGATGATTTCCTCTCAAATGGTTATTTAATGTGCGCTGTGAAATGTAATTTTCCGCTTAGCGTGCATTGTTGATGTAGCTTCTAAAAATATTTGTACTAAAGTGTAGAAAGCAGCGATAATGTCTCAATTTAAATCCAAATTGCATTCTAATGGTAAGAGAAATGCTGCTTAGTTGTACAGCTATTTCAGTTCGCTGATATTAAAAAGTTAATTATATGCCTTTAAAAGTTTTACCTATGAGAAAATCCCCAATGTGCGATTCCAGCACCTGAACTTTGGCACTAATGCTCTATAACGTACAAATCTGTGCTAATGCTGTCTTATTCTCTTATTCATTCTTTATTCATCTCTCTTTTGTTTGGGCGTAAAATAAATTAGGTAATCGCTGTTCTTGCACTAAGCGGATGTACCTTACTTAATTCATCAATTTGATTTGTATAACTAACCCTGTATAATCGGAGCTCAGTGTAGTGTAGTCCTGAAAGCTCTACAAGAGATAAATATGTTGTACTTATTAGTTGTCTTATGCCTTGAGTGTAAACGAGAATGGTATAACAATGTTCACATGACTCGCCCTGCAAGATTGATTGTAGGACTGTCTAGATCAACTGATTGTAACTATACATTCGAGGTATACGAGTTCAATTCAAATAAATCCATGACTCACTTAGCTAAAGTCACATGCAGTTTGTTCTGGGTGCTCGTGTACGTGTATCCGCAGTTAAGGATTCTGCATTCTACTAGTGCTATGTTTGCACAAATTACATAAGCTGAGATAGTTGGCCTTATTATAACGGCTTTGTTTGGCTGTTGGGTATATTACATAGGCGAGACTAAGGATTTGACTGTCTCTGATAATAATG
>JAAAYG020003329.1:0-15853 GCA_009936455.2 Tomocerus minor
ATCATGCCATTTAACATTCTTCAGAGCTTTCATTTCAACTGGATCCGTAAACAAGTACCTGCACTTCAAATAGACGCCAGCAACACTTTCCTTCATGCTCGGCTCTTGTCATTTGGAATACTACATGAATTTATTTGCCCTGTATACGCGTATATACCTATATGCCATCCGCAACGTCTAGCATAGGCTAGGGCATAAAAACCTTTTATTATATGTACATTACATTCTCTTGGATGCTATGCACAAATTAATTTAGTCCACCACTATGACAAAATATAGCCCTTTCATGTTTTACAAGGGATTACTGGGATTCTATAGGTAATAATAAAATATTATGCATGCATCGTGCATGTAGAGTGAAATAAATCTTAATTCTTCGAATGAATGCACAAATACAATTATCATAATTTTATGACTGTATATATTTATCAGTTTTGAGCGGATGTCTTTAATATCGTTATTTTTAGAGATTGTTCGTTGACATAATTACAGAGAAATAAATTTAATGCAGCATTAAGTAATTGTGAGTGCACGGTGCAATTCCCCTTTATCTAATCTTAAGCAAAAAGCCTGGCTATTTCAGAAATCAAAATAAGAAAGAGCATGTAACTAGCACGCACAAATATTTTAATGGATTTCATGGACATGAATTTGATTACTTTCTTCCTTCAAAGAGAGATTTAATGCAGGTCTTTATTATCAACGGCAACTGTTTACAGTCTCACAGAGCACAAAGAGAAGTGCATGCCACTAAAATCCATAGATATTTTCACCCGGCTAAGATACCACAAATAAAAACAATTAAAAGTAATGTTTCATGCATGCCTTGACTCTGCTTTGGATGATAGATAAGAGACAAACAAAATCACCAACGCTTTGCTCTCTGCCTAGATTGTTCCCCTATAGCCGTATGACTTTTAGTAGAGCCTTCAACAAAAATTATGACGAGACTCTATAGGGAATGTAGGTTTAAGACCCTGCATATTTGCAATGAAAGTAGTAGTAAAGTATTAAGGAAAAAAGACCGACATGGGCAAAGCCTTCTTTGTTCACAGCAATCCAATCCTATCATCAGATTTTTTAACCTGAATATATGCGTTTTAAATTCAATATTATGAATCCAATTCCTACACAACTCTAACTAAGCTTCATTAAATCTACTATCACAAGTATGTGCATGCTATAAAAAAACTGTTTAAATTAATGCCTCTATTCATTCTAGTTAATTCCATCTCTGTGAATATAAAGAACACAGTTCTCTATCCTTCGTTCGTAGTAGTCTATGCCCTTTTAAGACAATTGTGGAACTGTTCTACACTCTGATGCTAAAGATAGTACGGAATCATCACCAATTTTCCTATCTGTATACTGAATGGGGATTGTTTTCGTAAAAATATATTTATATTCTTTGGGATTTGTTTTGCGAGAGATAGAACTTAAATTGTATTATAACAAAGTTCGTTTATTTCTTTAATTAGCTAAGCGTAAATGAAAGCAGTAGCTTTGAAATGAAAATTATGGCTTGATTAAATGAGGATTAATGTGATATTAATGATGATTAAAGGAATTGAGAACAAATGTCCTTTAATCTGTAAGATTACAAGTTCATTTGAAATAAATCCTTGATTTACATTACATTGCATAACCTATACACATATTATCATATTATTATGTAGTATCTAATACATTCATACTATCCTTAGCCATACAAAATTTTATATGGTCATCTGATTTGGAACACGCTTCCCAAATTATGGACACAAAATAGGTCAAGTGCTACAAAGAAATTGTCCGTTGGAAAGGATTTAACTAACGTTTGGTTGACTCTTTTCATAACATTGTACATGCACTTGATCTCCTTTTACGGCTACAAACTTATTTTTTGTCGTTATTTAACCTTTTTGTAAAACGGCGACTCTTTGATTCTTCTTATAATAAGGATTGCATTTATATGCTAAAAATAGACGCATTAAAATGCGAGTGCAGTGTGTGATGGAAGAGAGAGAAAGAGAAAAAGATCCCATTCACATGTAAGCTGCTTGGTAAGAGAGGGGAAACAGGATTCCCATGCAAATGCATACTTAGTATATGAAACAAGGTCTGCCTGCTGTAATTTACGAGTCTGTAATAATAATGTAATATTAGAGATTACACGTCATTGAACCACGTATATAGAGCATCGCCCTGTCATACCTCTAATATCCACCTATTTATGAAGGATGTGTATCTCATTTCAAGCTTGAGACTGCTAACGAAAAGATCGAGTGCATTGCATGAGTAAATTGTAAACACTCATCACATCACTCTTGATCATGCTCCACTAAAGACTGGAGGAAAGCAGACAGAAACATAATTATGTACACAAATGGTAAAAAGAATGTTTAGCTCGTCTCCCTGCCCTGTCTCGAGAGTCTCGCCTCGACGTACTCGACTTTATTCATAGTCAAATGCATAAATAAAAATAAAGCCGACTACTTTCTGTTTATTTATAAGCTTCGTATTGTTTTGTTACTTCAAGTTTACTCTATTTCTACATGCTTCGCAATCAACTGCAGATCTGACAATAGAGAGATGTAAATCAAATGTACTGGAGCCACCCACAGACAATGCACTACAAAAATATTTTAAGCTTTTGATAGTCTTCCTCACAATTAGATTAATTCTTTTCATCGTCTCTAGACAGTGTAAATGATGGCATCACATTTATTACTAAAATAACTAAGGATTATAGCTACAATATAATGTCTCCACAAGGACCACCTTTATACAAAGACAGAAATGCACAGAGATCATGCACCCACTCAAATCTTGGTGCAATAGCATGCACATCAGTCTCTGTATAAACAAACCATGTTATGACGCTAATTCTTCTTCTGGGGACCTGCAATTCCTTCATTTTTATGTCTGTGATTCATAAATGGAATTTTACAATGAGTTGCCTTTATTTTATGAGAGTCGTAAACAATTGAAAGTTGCATAATATTGCATGCATATTGGCTCTGAAGATAATGACTAGGTTTTTAGTTTACTGTTTCCATAAATGTTATAATTTATATTTGTTTGTTCATAATTCAGGAAAATTAACTAGTCAGTGCATCAAAACCTAAAAATACTAAGATTTCACTACTTTTGCTAACGAAATAACACGCGAATTCCGGAAAGGTCGAAAATCCATGACGAATAAGTTTTAATAATAAATGGTGTTATAGTTTAATGTACAAGAAGTCCTGCAAAGTGCATGAAATTATTTCACTATCAAAACTACATGTAATGCATGCATGGGCCGCATTCTAACGTGTATATTTAATTGTGGATCGTGGAAATAAAAAAAACTTACTACAGACCAGTTTTTTCTAAACCATGCAGTTTTCATTTCTGTAGTAGGTACACTGAAAATTTGAAAATTTTCTTTCCTTTGTCAGACCTACAAACAATTTTGTATCTTGAAATGTTTATTTTACAATAAACAAATCACACTAGATTATTAGGCACAGAAAAAACTGATTTCGTTCTAAATGTCACAATCTCATCCAGTAGAAAAATGAATGAACTGGTTTTATTATCAGCTATTCAAATTCTAAAGACTGATCAACCAATCTATGAATAATGTAAATTGATGTGACATACACTTTTTATGTGACTCTACAATTAATACACGTCCGATTTGTTTTTAAACTGCGCTTTCTTATACACTCGATAATTAGATGAGTAGTCAGCTAACTGCCCTTTTGCATATCGTCCACAACTTTTCTGATTCTTGAGTTATTGAAGTGATCAATTTGAAAAAAGACTGACAGTTTCTCTGCTCATATGTGGCAATGAAAATCGAGTGATTAATCAGAAAAGTGAATTCCTGTCACCCAAGCTTGTCTTGATACAAATGTCGTTTGGGATGTCACTTTTACATTAATTTTATTTCATTTATGAAGGTTGTTAATCTCAGTTGGCAGTTGGTTAACACTGCTACAATAAATATTTATATTAGTATGATTACAATATGAGGAAGAAGGAGCAGCACAAAGATTTATTTGTGATCTCTGCTTCGTGACGATAAAAAAGGTAAGACAGAAGCAAAGCGAGCCAAAAGAAATATACATGCATTTTATTACTTGTAGTTTGTATTAAATCTTCCTACTCAGAGTATTTAAAGTATTAAAATAACTTTTACGATTAGAGTCACCTCATCTGAATGCATGACATGAGCATTATTACATAGTGTGCACACGTCGAGTGAATCTGAACCGGAGCAATCTGCTACAGTCTTAGATAATATTATGTTATGCATGTAAGTGAGTCACATTGTATACAGAGCTCTATGTATCACTCCGTATATTATGTTAAGTGGTAATGCTATCAAGTGATATTAATGTTAGTACCATTTTGTAGAGTGAGAGTCAATGCCAAAAAAGACAAGGCTGGTTAGCTTTCCTTTCAGCTTTACTTTACATTAGCGAAGAATTGCTGGGCTGTCTTCACTTGAGATCTTGACGAGATTTCAGTTGACTTAACACTGTTAACACTAACACAACTTTCATATACAGGACCACACATTCGAAGACTCCTTTCTCTACTACCTCTCTTTTATCTATGTACTTAGTACTTGGTGCGTAGAGGCTATATTATTTAAACACTATTTATTTGCATTAGCGAATCCTCAACGCCAAACCCTTTATTTTCCTTCAATAAACAACTATTATTTTAAAAATTTAAAAACTTCAATTGGATTTATAGCATGCTTGGCTTTGATTAAAGGTTTGCTATACTTTATAGTTACTTTTTTATATTAATCAATAAATAATATTCATATAGCAATCGAATATTATTGGCTCAATTGGTATTAAAAACAGATATTAAATTTTTAGATACCTACATTGAAATGTAGTTTTGGATTCAATAAATTTTTTTCATCGTTGTAAATAACATGGAGAAGTAAAGCTATAATGAATATACCTATCGTATCTACAGGCCCTTTTCGTATCAAATGAAAAAAATTCGAAGGATTCGACAGAGCTATATTTCAAATTGATAAAATTCCAATGTCATTCTTGACTATGGAATAATATGCATTCATGTGCAAAATTGCATGATAGCATGGCGCCATGTCCAGGAATATTAGTAAATCCATAAATGATATTTCCTGCGTTCGATATATTTTTACCCATTCATGAGCTTGGATTTACTGCATACTTACAAAGTTATCGTTGTAACTTTTATAGCTATATCGTTGGTACATTTAGTATATGGACTAATAAATGCCGCTGTATACTTCCATTAAAGCCATTACCATTGTGATCGTCACAAGTCGCAACCCTATAGTATGCATTTAGGTAAGCATTCCTTCGTCACTCTGATAGTTGGCTGTGGCCTTCAAAATATCGGAGTTGAAACTCCGCCACTTACCTTTTTATTTAGGTAAGCACTTTGAACATTTGTGATTGTTGGAATGCATTTTATTTTTATTGTTTTACATAATATGATACTTTTAATGAGACAGGTATCTGTTATTTTAAACTGCATACCATCAAATCAACATATTTAGTTCTTAATATCTTTAGTGTTGTTTTAATGTGCTCAGATAGAGTTTTAGTTTCGCAGAATGTTTAGTATAGCATAATCTTGTCTTTGTAAATTATACACATTCTCTGAATGCAATATTAATGTATACAAAGTTAAGTAGGATAGACTGCCTATTAGAAATTGCAGAAGTGTCATATAGCACATAGTTAAATAGTTAAGCGTACGTAAATTTTTCCCAGACCCGTGTTACTGGCACTCTAAACGAAAAGGAAAGTGCCTTGCCGGCAGATGGATGAATAAAATACACATACCTCCGTTAAATTATTGTATTTTCTGCAATGTAAAGCAAAAAGCTCTGTCTGTCTGTGCGTCAGTAGCTGTAATCATTATACTATTTCTATATTCGCATTTTAATCCTTCGTATACACTATATAGACATATGCTGCATAGATTTAAACCTCATCTAATCCTGAACTATTCTTCCGCAAATTTTTTCCAGTGCATGTGTACATCAGTACATGCTGTACATATTATACGGGTAAATAGATCTACCCGGCAGCAAGATCTGTCTGTAGAGAGCAGCTTGTATTTACGATAGTGCTAGTGAAATCCATCCTTTACTCCTTCTCCATAGTGAAAAAGAGTAGGAGCCAACGTGCAAACACATTTAGAATATTTTGGCAAATGTGGCGGATTTTTTTCTGCAAACCAACTGAACCAACTTGACTGTTAGGAGTGAGAGCTAAGACGAGGCTCCACATCACATACTGCACATATAAAAGAGGGCAACTGTCTTATCTGCACAGAAATATGGAAAGGCATGGAACTAAAGCATATATAGATATATTATCAGATCAACAATATCAAGTGTCTATAAGGAACTGTGATACGATGCAAGGCATTACTGTGAGACATGTACATGTGTATAAGTCAGTAATAAAATCTCGTGCAGATTTAATCTCTAGTCAATTTACATATCTCTAGTTACTTAAATCCTTCGCAGAGTCAATAACTATCCATACAATAGAAATTGTATTTTTTCAAGTAGTCCTTTCTCTGTCTCTCTCTTGAACTCCTCTATTCTGCAAATACTGCATAGGAATTTGCACAGCTTTTGAATTCTTACTCATACATTTACTTCCTCTGGAATGTTTATATTTTCCCGTGTAGGTAACAGTGAAATTATTCATTTACCATTTGTTATGGCTGAACATGAACTGTAAGCAAAGAAAACCAGGAAAGTAGACCAGCCAGCAGGCACAAACTGAACGAACATAAAAATTATTATTAACTCCTACAGATACTACCCTATCGCATGTCGTATTTATAAGAAATTTCTGTACTCTCACATAAAATAACATTTGTTCAGCAAAACAAACGCACATTACAAAAGAATTGCCATTTGGCTTTGTTCGGTTATTTAGTTTTAGCTTTTGTATTGAAAAAATCATTGGTTTCTATTTTAATTTAACCGTGGTCGACAACAATCTGTTATTTTTTTAATAAAAATCACAAGTAGGTGATTCATTCCAGTTAGCGTTTGTAAAGCAAATAATTTTTTGCTACAATGCAAACCGTTACATAATGTTGAATGTCGTAAAATAGTGGTAATTATACTCAAAACCAGGTAAGAACATTAGTGGTGAAGTGAAATCTGATGATTATGTGTGATTTATTACCTTGAGTCCTAATTCAACATTGCTATATCGTACGACAGTATAGCAATTCGGGAGCTAAGGTTAAAATGACACTAACAAATGCTATATGCAAGTTAGCGACAATTACTCTTAGTTAGTAAATGCCAATAGCACTGAGACAGGCATCAGAAAACTATGAAATGTGAACAGAGAGGATTTCTATTTTAAGGTTAAAGTCAGAGCTGTAGTTCACAGAGCCACATCATTTGCACATATTATGTAAATACTTTCGAAATCACTTCACACCTATTACATTCCGGTTTACTTTACAGCCATAAAAAATAATTTTAGCTTGGAATCTCCAACTTGGACTTGGACTAGGTAATAAGGAAATAGACATCCATGCTCCTCGGAACGAATTTTCGGAAGGATAATCTGATGAGTGAAGTTGTGTTCTGTTTCCGTCTTTGTTCATTCCATTCATTCGGCACTGTGGATGAAAAAGAGCAAGTAAAGAGATAAATGAGGAATTATAGTGAGCATTCAATCCCAGAGAGAAGATGAACGGATGTAATGATGTGAATAGCAGAAATATGCAGCCCTTCTAATTGCACACATAAAATATAAGTATTCCGTAAACTGTGATTGAATGGCTACGCATAAGTGCCTAATGCAATAGTGTGATTCTCATCAGTCTCAACGTCAAAACTAACAACAAACTCATCATCAGCCTTAAGAAAGATGATGTGATGTGTGCTGATGGATTGAAACAACATGAAGAAAGGAACTTTAATATACTCCACTTCAACATTCACATTCTCACACAGTTCTTACAGTGTTTTTTAGCTTCTCAAAGTGCAGCATTCAGACATGCATCACTATATAAAATATCCAATTCGCTTAAGTACATCTCTTTGTCACTAACAGTTTAGCACTTTTTAAAGTCTGTCTGTATATGCATTGTCTATTCTGAAATATTTTTAGTAGTCATTCTCCCTGTGCTAAAGGTATACAATAAAAGTAGGTAAATGTAACTAGGTGCTTCGGAATTCAAAATCTATTTAAAGGCATATTATATTTAGTTCGTTCAACTATACAATATCATCGTGCTATACCAGGAAGGAACTTTGTTTGAAAACCAGAGCAAATAAGGAGGGCGTTTGACTTAGCTAATTAGAAATGTAAACAGAAGGCAGTGGGAATATCTCACTTTTTTCTCAGTAATATAAACATCAAGTGCGATGGCCACGTAACATGTGTCGATTGAATATATAAATACTATCTGCCTTGCAGTTGTTCTTTTCACTTATCACTAAGAGTAAGATGAGTATCATATTTGAGTTGCCAACCTTTTGCCTTCTAATTCTACATAAAAATACCTAAGTATACGGAAAGTTCACCTTTATCAAATGCCATTATATATACTGGGCTATTTGGAGGACTATTCGCAAAGACGATTATAATCCAAAATCAAAATTGATTCGTCCATTATAGTTCGTTTAATTTTGATTGTTCGGATTATTATTTGAAATTATCGGAATAAACGACCATTATGATTACAATCGTTGAAAATGAATACCCCTATTATTTAAAATGGATAAGTACTTAGTTTTTTGTGTAAGGAATCCCTATTATTTTGGATATTGACTTTTTTCTATTTCATCATGTCGATTTTTTGCGTTTTCCGAGGGCGGAAAAAAGAAAGTTGGCTGATAGTGAGCTTCGACTTTTGGGATAAACTGCATCCAAGCAAATGAATGTTTAATGGGAAATTCGGGATGAGTTTGTAGGAAGTGTGGACAGCTAGGATCCTACTTAGTTTCATTAGAAGCTTTGTGCAGTGGTGCAGGCTAATGTTTAGTTTTACAACATCCTTCCTTAATATCCGAAAAATTTCTGTTTGAGATTCCCAGTCAGTGCACTGTACATAAAGAATATTCCAGGGAAATTGCTCGTGTACGTAAAGATTCTTTGTGTACTCAGTATCTATGTGTGGTGTGTAGTCGGCGTGTAGAGCCTCTGCCTACTGGGCTTATTAGAAGGCTATATCCTTTGAGTTTCCTCTTGTATAAACAAGATCCTTTACGCGGTGAATCACCTCGCTCATTTATTGCCTTGGTTCATGCACTGCATGCATTTCGTTGCAATCATCCATCCGCCGTCCTCAATTCGACTTTTGACTAGACTCAACTAACCTTTCCTCTCTGCCTTTGCATGGCTACACGAACCCTATCCGTTTCAGGAAAACACAAATGTAGGAGTAGGAAATGAGCGAGACGAGGGAAAGAGAAAACCAAGATTTTATTGTATACATACAATACAAAGTCAGGAAGAACTCAAATGAAATGACTCCAAAGCTGACCCATGTCACAAACCCTGTCACAACACAATGCCCTCCACACATCCACCATGTCACTACTCATATATTATATATGTGCTCCTGACTTGTAACCAAAAACATCTCCACACAGAGCACCCGAGTAATAGGCCCAACCTATAATTCATAAAATAAATGGCTGGTGGGGTTCCCTATATGTTCCCTACCATCTCTATTCCTTTTTTGCCAATCAATCCAAACTAACGAAACATATTAAGTTGCTACAACTGCACTTATCGATGTTATCACATACCTAATTCTCATAACCAGTTCCTACTTTAACTTTGGATGACACGATCCGTGGATTGAGTTGACTTTGTTTTAGGAGGACGAGTGGGCGCGTGCATGGCCAGAAATCTGTCCCATTAATATCACTAATACTGCTATTAACTCTCCATTGTTTTCATCTCACACAGAAATCATTTGTCGCTTCCATTTTAGAAACATGCTATAGATTTACTATGCGGTAAACTGCTCTGCTACTGGTAGGGATATCTCTGACACACTAAAACCCATTATGAGCGGCGTATCTGCATTAACTTCTCTAACTTTAGATATGAATGGCTAAGTAATAGATGTCTCACTGTCTCTTTAACTCATAAACTCGTTTGAATCCCTGAAAAAGTTTTTCTGACATTTTCAACTAGACAAAGAAAAATAACCCGTTCTGTTTGTAAGTTAATCTACGATTTAAAATATTTGTTAGTCATTATCTCTACAAGCTGTTAGCTGATACCCTAAAAAACTAACAGGTAAAAACATTATCATCGTCAATTTACGATTTAGAGATTCAAAACGATGCAACCTTACACGACATATCTAAATAATCCCAGTAAGTGTTTAGTAGCATTTATAACACATACGCTTGACATATAGTTGTCAGTTAAGTATTTCCGTTTCAGTTCATGTCGACTTTCGATTAGTATTCTGTTCCTTACACACGTTCACGAAAATGAATAAGAACTCACTCATAGGAGGTAGAACGGGATAAATATAAATGATATTATAGTATCACATGGCTGAATGGTCTGGGAAATGAAAAAATTACAATGGTTTTTCGTCTGTCTAGCGTGGACTTTGTCTTGAACATTTTTCAGAATAATTTGATTGTCTGGCCAATAGTTTAATTCAGCTAGTCATTGCGTCCTTTAAAATTGTTTATTGTTCAATTAGGCCTTACAATACTTTAAAACCCTATACAATGGTATTATTTTTTGTATTGCATTATATAAATGCACATGCACTCAGCATCAATTAAATCAGAAAGACTGAGCCAGGAAATCTAGTGAGATGCATACAAATACCTGGCCCAGTTTGTCAATTCTGCTTCAAGCCAAGACAACAATGTTCCTTGCCACAAGTTACTTTATTCCTTCACTGGCTCCAACTGTGATGTCCTGGAAGGTTGGTTAGTTAGCTAGCGTTATATTTCTGTAGTGGAGCTAAATAAGCGACAAGGAAGAGAGTGAAAGAGTAAAGCCCAAACTGCACTTGTCATTCTCTGTATATTATTCCTTTGCTTTAACAATAGATTTCATTGGATTCCCAAAAGGGATGTTTGAGTTTCTTGTGCCGAGAAGACTTTAATGCATTAAATTCATTGTGAAACTAAGTTTATCCACTTTAAGAATAAAGGTTATCCAAACCGAACAACATTTATGCCTTTACATGCCTATGCTGCTCATAGCCGATAAAAAGAGCACAAAGCCAGACAAGCAAATGTATCTAGGTTTTTATGATACAGAGAAGTGTAAGATGGGGAATGGAATCAAATAACCTTTGCATATGTACAAATACTACGCGTTTTTTCCTTTTAAACTGCAGCCAAGACTATAATATCTTGACATGTCATCATACAATCCACCAACTACGATTATACATACACATATATACAGTTATGTAAGTAAGTATCTAAGGACTACACATAGGTCGCTACGTTTTCCTAACTTCCATCTGTCCCGCAACACCAACTCTTTTGTTTTTTTACTCTCACTCAAGAGTCAAGTCAAGAATTGTTTTTTATTTCAAACATTGATTTCGTGAAAAGCTTTCGTAAAAAAAGCAAAGAAAGTGAGAAAAGAAGAGCGAGAAGGTTTCTGTTTGTATAACTCTTTTCTGTTACACCCAAACCTATTTATTTATTTCTCCTCGCCATCCACACTGGCAAACACGCATTTGCTCTTCCAACCATCCTAACTCAAACCACTTTACTCACACCTACAGACGCATAAACTTTCTACAACAGCGATCGGCAATTTCAAGGGAGCACTACCTTAGAAGCTTTGCAATGCTCCCCAAAATCCTCTAAAGTGTGATTGATATCGATACAATGATTTAATGCAGATTTTAACAATGCCTATACTTTTCCTCGACACCTACAACTACCACGCACTCCTGAAAAGTACAACAAATATATATTCTACTTATTCATATTTGTATAAGGATTTCTTTGAACACTACTCTAAAACGGTTTTTTTCTTTTTCTATAGACAATAAAAATTTGCACACTCACCAGAACTACAATGCTTTCTCTTTGATATGTCAATATAGTCCAAATTTTTTTGTATACAACTTTATCCAATAGATTCTAAAAATACACTATTATCTATTTACAAAAAGGGAAATAGCTAGTATTCCATGAAAATGCGTTCTTTGAACCACAAATTGCAAAATATCAACATTTGCACAAAAAATGGAATTTTCTTGTTTGTACAGTGTGTTAAATAATGCAACATAAGCCGTGTAGCTTTAGTCTTCTACATTGTGTCATGGTACATTTTGTATTACACAATATTTTAATTGCCCTGTTTGACATGGGTACGCATGGAGAAGTCACATCTCGCTAAAGGTTATGACAATCAAATAAAATAAAAACATTTAATGTGTTGTTCACTAGATATTTGCTTTGACGGTACGAGCAACTTGGAAATACAAATAGTGAAAATACACGACGACAGAGTAGAGGAGTAGGAGACGAAAAATGATCAAAAATAACAAACATTCTTGTTTAGCCAGAAAATGTAAGCAAAAGGGGCCACGTTTTACGACTTCGGAATTTCCTTCTTAAGACAGGGAAAACCTCAGAGTGTACATAACCCTAAAAAAGCAGTAAAATTGAGCCTATTAAAAGGGATAACATTTTTAATGTCGTTATTATTACAACATTATTCCTTCATAACATTATGATTAATTAATCTGTCTGACAAAACAGATATAAAACTCTTGAAACTGTAACATTGTAAATTAATATTCAATAAAATCGACAAAGATGTTTGACTCTTTTGAAGTGGTGCTTTGAGAGTTGGAGATAGACGGAATTAGAGTCATCATAGCAAGGCAAAGCAAAGCAACGTGTCTGCTACTTACACAACATTTTCGCTACGTCTTCTACAAAAGTTGTGCGAGCCAAAAGAAAGCAAAAGTAAGTGTCTCATTTACATATTTTCCATATATTGCTATGCTGGGTTGATATTAGGAGAGCAGCCGAGCCCACAGCACACCACACCACGGCCAGGGTCGTTTTCGTACTAAAAGATAGCTGTTAAGACGTTTGTTATCGCCTAGAAAAGGATAATTTATTAGGAGTACAAAATATTAATGCGTCATGAAAGCTGTAATTCACAATCAGCTTTGCTCTTTGGCATGGAGCCAAACCTTGATTCTTTACTCTATACTACTGCCTCTATTTTGTTTTAAAATTGTCTGCTCTAGTAGTAGTGCATTTATTTTTTTGTATTCTGAAAGAAAGAAAAAATACACTTGGGTCATTTCATCCCATTTATCTTGAGGAACACTCATTAATTTCACTGTAAAGTTTTATCAAGAAAAGATTTTATGCTTCATACAAGGAAAATATTCACTCTGAGACAAGTTTACTCTGCTAAAAAAGTTTACTCACTTCACTCAGTGTATATTAAAAAGGGATTCCACATGTAAATCTCAAGACTTCATTACTATGTAAGTTTGATTCCTAATGAGAATGACAATATAAAAGTCTCCAACAGAGAGGAGCACTAATTATATTCATAATTTCAATGCATCTCCCAATTGTAGCCTTGAAACATTGTTTTTCGTCAGATTTTCAATTATTTCATGTGCATAAGCAATTAATCTTACTGAAGATACTACAAATCTATTGTTAAAAATTCATATTTGCAGTTGTGTTGTGTGTGCTAATAAATAGTGTGGCTAAAAAACGAGAGGAGATGAAACATTTAAATAAAAACAGACAAATGGCACAGAAACGTAATCGAGGCAGTGTGCACACAATTAATTATCAATATGAAGATATTATTAAGCTAAGAAGGAATGAATAGGTGACATGATGTCAGAGTTTAAAAGGGGGAGATAATACTCTAACGCCTATTTCCATATGAAGTAGGGAGTGGATATTGTGCAGAAGATATTGAATAATACAGTGGGATGTGAGTGTGTGATGTGATACAGGAGTGGATTTTCTTATTACGAGAATTGATTGATGTCCCATCTCTAAAAGTACATATGCATTCCTATTCATTTCATTTGTAAGAGATTATTGTGTAGTAAAGAGGATAGGAGAAGAAGAGTTTGTCTGGCTGGAATTGAATGGAAAGTTATCGTGCGTGACTGTGACTATGGCTACATCTCTATTGTCAAGCTTTCCACAGATTTACAAGACGTTCGTTGAGTGTTGAGTTAAGATTCCAACAAGATTCTCTTGGTTGAACACTTGTCAGCCAAGGGCAGATCACATTTCCTATTTGGATCAAGTCGGTAGTTGTTAGAATTGTTATAATATCAACTCTCCTCCATTCTTTCTGCCTTCTCCCCGAATTATCCTGCACTTTTACGAGGGAATTACATGGAGAGAGATATATCTCCCAGAAGATCTTATCCATCTCCTCCGAATCACATACACATCACATTATTATCTCTAAATATATTTAGTATATGTTTGTGCCATGTAGTGTTTAGTGAATTGGCGACATTGATATAGTCATCCGTGACTATGCACTCCCTTACTCTCCACCTACTCTTCTCCCACTAAATTTAGAGATATAAATTGAAAGGGAAAAAGAGCGTCCAATTCCTTTTTCCAGTACAAGTAAGCAGCAAGCAGAGAAGAGATAGTCGGACGAGTGGTGCTGTCGCATTCGCATATATAGCATACTTTACTGGAGCGTGTGTCACAGTCTTCTTGGTGCTTTTAGCTTATCGTTCTTCGGGTGGCTCTGCTACTCCTACTCGAATGCACTTCTTTCCATGCCCAACTAAAACCCTACTATATAAATATAACTATAACTTGTAGAGGATTTCTATCATAGCTAGGAGCTAAGCTAAGCCATCGGAAAGAAACTTGCCTTGCAGTCGAGTTTTCAGATCTGACTCAATTTAACTCACTCAACTCTCTCAGAACACAGGATTCGAATTTTTTCTTTTTCTCTTTAGCTCTTCCTTTGCTCTAGCAGCTCTTTCATTCAGCTCACTCTCAACTAAACTCATTGCTCCAAAGTGGATTGACAGACTGATATTGCACAATGAGAAAACTTCGGGAAATTGTTTGCAAGATCTATTTCTACTTTTAGAGAGAGTTCCGTCGACTACTTACTCGTTTGTTAACTCATGTTAGCTATGTCACATTTTCAACCTTCTGTAGCTACAAAGGTAGTTCTGATAAATGTACTTTTCTCGCCAGCTCCTTTGCTTATCTTATCTAAGGAGTGAGCTACTCCTTGTAAATACATATTAAATGTTCACTACATCTATAGCACTGGAATTAAGGATATATACCCCTATACATCTATAACCATTCAATATCAACAAATTGGAGTGGTTAAGAAAACCCACGAAAACGAAATCCATATGATTGGTATTGGTCCGTATAGCAAAATGGTTAGTATACGGCGGCACTCGGGGTTGGAAGCAGTATGTAATAACGTTTAGTTAGTGCATGGCAGTAAATAGCAACGTCCATAGTTTGTAACACCACTGCACTGCAGTCTGGAGTCGGCACATCCTCATTGCCCTTCACCGAATATCTACTCCAGCCACCTATTAAATTCCCAGCAGTTTATTGAAAGTCCTATTGTCAATCAGAAAAAGATCTCACCAACTTCTAATCCTCCTAAACTTTTAAGCTTAACCCTCTCCTTTTTCCACCAATCACCCTAAATTGAATCCCATAGAGATACGATCTCTCTTCCATTGTTACAACACTCATGCTCACATGCTATGTACGACAATCTGCTATATAATCTTAGAAGGACTTACTCAACATTACACGCACATACGTGTCAGTTTGTACAACGACTTGCGACTTGTGTTTTAGCTCTTTTAATTAGTC